>JAEIIJ010018804.1:0-71922 GCA_018904815.1 Drosophila ogumai | reverse complement strand
GACTTCTACTTTTCAAAAAATTATTATATAAAACTATAGAAAAATATTAAAATTAAATAAAGTATGATATGATTAGTAAATACGAAAAGCAGATAAAAACTAAACTAAACTAATTTTTAAAGGTATATTAATATCTGTATATTGATTTGCTCTCTTTCTGTATCGATTATTTTATTTCTGCACAATCTTTGCATATTAAAACGTTAATTATAATAATAATAATAATTATTAAGAGATTACTATGGATATTCAAAATTTCCAGCTATAAGCTGTTATCATGGATATGAGATTCTGGAAGCTCGAGGCAAATATCCCGTGAATAGGTATTTGCAGACCAGACCTCCTTCGGTCATCTAACTGGGTTATCTATTGATTGGTCATATTAATTGCTGTGATAAGGCCGATTCTATCGCCTGATAACTGGGCTCGGATAAGCACTCTCTCGGATTGTTGTTTCTTGCAAGTCTCAATACTTCAGTCACATTTCAATGCTCGGCCCCGACAGATGGGAAAACTCGCCCTCGGTTTCGTCGCACCTTTTTTTTCAAATCAAAAGCGATCTCAGCTGATAAACAAAAGTTACAAGCCTTTTATTGTGGAAATAAAAGTAAAATAGTGATCAGATTCTAGTTATCGACATTACCAAAGTTTTGACCGTTTTCAGACTTGGTAAATCCAAAGGTATAACTTATTATCATTTGAACTGGTCAGTGTTTTTGATGCTTGTGTTTGATTGTATTTCAAGTGGAAGATTTTACGACACAAAAGGTGGAACTCTTATTTGTATTAGTAGTTTCAGGGAATTTCATAGAAGCCAATATATTATATTATAGATTATATAGATTTGTGAGAAACTCGTCATAAATATTATCTCCCTTATCAATATAAACATGTTAAGATTGACATAGGACATCAAAAAAAAAGGTGTTTATACAAATAAATTATAAAATTGGTTGTCATTGACTAGCTCTTGAGGCATAAAATTGAATAATATTTTCCAGAAGCCTAGTAAAAAGATTGCATTATCTTTTACAGTTTATTAGAACAGGTGGCTTAATCCTAAGGTTAGCTGCTTTAGATTATTATTATACGTTTGAAGTACGATAAGAAGGGAAGTTCACTGTATGCTAGACTGTATAAAAACCCTGCTGCACTTGTCATGTGCGAAAAATATATCTCAACGCAATTTTAGCTGATTAGACCCCAAGTTAAACAAAGAAATCATCAAACAAAGAAATAAAGAGTTCGTTGATATCAAAGAACATTAATACAAGCAAAAAAGGAAGCCGAAGCTTATAGACCTTTGGAGTTTGTAATTAGATCAGGAAGCTGAATTAAAAAAAAAAAAAACAACTAATTGGAATTAGTCAAAGATTTTAACAAGTACGTTTCTATCAAATTAACGAAATATTTATATATACATCAGCTTTATCTGTCGTCGGTGAACCATTTTAACAACGAGTGCACAACACAAATCATTAAAAATCGTGAGAAAACCCATTGCTGATTTCGATAAGTTAAAGACTTTAACAAGTGCGCTTTTTCCCCAATCACAGAAACATATTTATTACGCAGTTTCTCAATGATTAAATATCATGTTAGCTTTTGGTGTAGCTAAAGGATGAAACCAACTTATTTTCGTTGTCGGAACACGGCAAATCGAAGGCCGATGCCTTAGCACTCCCACAACATTATGTGGGGATCTTATCGGACGAGTCTAACAGTAATTACGGATGATATAATGGGTCAGGGTATTGAATTAGCCCCGGTGTAGCGTGGCTTCTCTTTATAAACCCCGTTCGGCACGTAGTTGGGGCGGCACGTATGTACATAAGTGCAGCGCCCTGGGTCTATCAGTGTTTCTCGGTGTTTATTGGGCTTCTCGTTGTGATTGCAGGTTAATTATTGTTTGGCAGCGGAGTGGAGTGTTTGGTAAGTTCTGGTCTCCAACCCGCAGCTGCTCACCATGGCCGCGGTAAGCTTTGGCAACAGGAGATATAGCCGTCTCTGGCCGATCCTCATACTCCTCAGTGTTGCCCTGCTGCTACTTTGGAGGAACCTTCAGCAGGCTCACCAGCTTACACACAACAGCCACGGAATATCGCAGCGGAATTGGTCACTGTCGTCTGGTGTCTCCGCCGATGACTACCTGGACTGTGCCGAACCAGTATGGATACCCCCGCGACAGGCATCGCCTCGAACTCGGGACTTGCAGCGCCTGGTAAAGTGTCGGAATCGTCCGCTTCGCTTCCAGAGACTCCAGCACGGCGAGTTCTGGCTGCTCCAGAACTTGGTGATCGGACGAAAGAGCCGTCAGGTTGGCTGCACAGAGTCCATTACCTACACAACGAACGGAGATTATACGTTCTTCGATAACCTGGAGACGGTAGTTGAACGGTGAGTGTTCTGCCATAAATCTACCTTATCACGGAGAGCGCGGGTTTCTCCGCCTTTATTTTTAAGACAAATGCCGCTTCAAATATAATTATTATTTTTAATTGGCTGGAACCCCAACAGGTGTTATTTTATTAACATTTAATCTTGTTACTTCCAGCTGGGGCGGTCCCGTCAGCTTTGCCATCCATGCACCTGGCTACGATCTGAATGCCACCTTGGATGCCATTCAGTATGTCCGAAACTGTCTGCCGGGCAGTGAGGCCATCAGTGATTGGGTAAGCTTCCATGTGTACTTCTCCAACCAGCACATGCCGGAGAATGTGCCCTACGACGAGGATGAGGTACTGGCTCGGCCTTACGTTTGTACCCTGGCCGACGGGTCTCTGATTCCTCCTCCGTACACGCTCATCGATCGCAGCGACAGCTACAAGGTGAGGGCGAACCTCACCTATCCGATTAACGTGGGCAGGAATATTGCGAGGCAGGCGGCCAACACCCACTTCATCTTCGCCTGCGACATCGAGTTGTACCCCAGTCTTGGATTTGTGGATCAATTCCTGGACATGGTGGCTCAGAATCATAGTGTCCTGGCCCTGGATCCAAGCCAGCCACGACGTGTTTATCCTCTGGCAGTTTTTGAGATTGAGGCGGGAGCTCAAATCCCCGGAAACAAAGCCGAGTTGCTGTCTCTCTATAGAAAGCAACAGGCACAGATTTTCCACTTGAAGCTTTGTCCCACCTGTCACAAGATCCCAGGCCAGCAGGATTGGCTAAATCGGGCTCCCAGCGTCAAGGATCATTTGCAGTTATTTAGCATGGGACATCGGGAGAAGCAGTTCAAGTTCTGGGAGCCCTTCTATGTGAGCGACAACACGGAGCCGCTGTTTGATGAGCGAGTCACCTGGGAGGGGCAGTCCAACAAGCGGATTCAGGTATGTTTTGCTAATGTATATTAGATTTTTCAAACTATTTTTACCCAGTTTTTATGCCAATTTCAGAACTATGCCATGTGCTTGTTGGGCTACGAATACCACGCTTTGCATCCGGCATTTCTAGTGCATAGTCCCGGCATCAAGAAACTGACCAAGGCCTCCTCAGATCGCCTGAAATATGCCAAGGAAATGACCAAGTTCATCAAGGCCAAGATCGAGCCCGAGTACCGAGTGTTGTATGGACAGAACGCAGCCTGCAGGACGTGACAATAGGAAAGGATTTGTATTGCTACTAACAAGTGATATTTGAAGTATTAAAAACTTTTAAGACACTACACCATTCACATAGGTTTATGATTGTTATCAGCAATATTTAATTTATTTACAAAAATGTGGGTTTTGAGAACCAATTTATTATGCACAAATTCGTCCCGTTTTAAGATGTTTGTAAATATATTAATCATGGGGCGATTTGCCAAGCACAGAGGCTAGTATTTACCTAATCACCTTACTGCAGAAATTACAACCTTACTTACTTTAGGATACATACATTCAAATTTTAGCGCTTTAAAATAGTTAATCAAAATAAGAATAATAAATAACCAAATTTTTGTGTAATTTTGTAGATTGTATGTATATTTCAACAAACTATAAACTTTAATACAGTTTTTATTTATGTTAAGAAGGAACATTTTTAAAATAAATTTATATTTTTAAATGATTTCCATTTATGGCGTTGCGCAGCAGGACCTTTGACAAAAGTTCCTCTCTCTGAAAATAATCAGAGAAGTCTCCTTTTTCCTCAATCTTCTCCTGAATAATTTCGTCCTTCCACCATTTTTGTGGTTGTCTGTCCCACAACTTTTGACCAACCTTTGGCATTACATATATTATTATTGGTTGCTGCAAGACAGGAGGAGGATTGTCTGGCATTTCCTTAAAGGAGCTATCCATGAGCACGGGATTTAAAGGATCGGCTCCATACAGTCGTTGGTATTGCTCACTCCACACCAGAAACATAATTTCTATGAAGGCAATCAGCAGCAGGGTGTCGTAGGCAACTAACACTGAAAATTAGGAGCTTTTTTAACCAAAGTTTATATCTCATTAATATAGATTTCCAACTTGCGTAGAAGGTTAGGCCGAGGGTTAGCAGAATCAAAGTGGCCAGAGGCACAATATGCCTCGCAATCCGAAGGGAAATGATTACGAGAACCACAACTTGGACGGTGTAAAAGAATTCAAAGATGGCCAGAGGTATGACATGGTACTTCTTGAGCTAAGAGAGGACCATTGGTTTTCTTAATAATACTTTTTAAATTATTTTTATTTAATAAGTTCACCTTGTACGCTCCATAGGCTGCAATTGTGCAAGTCACTAGGTGAGAAAAGTTGTAGAGTTGGAAAAACATCATGAGCTCCTTGGGATCTAGATGGTTATGTATCATGTAATTAAAAATTATGGTCTTTCTAATAAGAGTTTTAATAAAATTGATTATAAAAATAAAAATAAATAAAAAATAATTTAAACTAGAGAGTGAAATTTAAACATTTATTTGGGCCAGTATATTTCTGCAAATAGCTTTTAGTTTATGCATCCTTCAAGTCCTCAACGAAAGCAAAACTGACATTGGTATCTAGCTGGAGTCTGCGATCAAAGAACCACCTCAATGATAACATATATTCGCCAGTGGGAAAAGGGAGTCGCAATAGTTCAGGTTTGAGATAAAATCCCCTAAGATGTACTGCCCCCTAAAAATGAAATGAAAATTAAGCTGGACATTTATTTTCCATCGAAAAATAATAGCTTACCAGGTAAGGACACGTGTGGTTCATATCAGTGAACTCTTTAAAAAGGCTGAAAATTAATTTGGCGGCACGGTTATAGTTCTTTCGCATAAATCGACAGGCATCCACTTGGGTATTGAGGAGCCAGGGCTTGTAACCACTTTCCCTTTTGAATAACACACCCTGGACAAGGGCTTTAGTCACGGGATAAAGAATAGTTCCGTTCATATTCAATATTATCTTGTCTCGAGATACGGCCTTCAGGCGACACTCTTGAAACTGAAACCAGGATTGGTTGTAGGTCTCGCAAACAAAGTTTGTGAACTTGAACACCACCGCCAACTATATGAGGGGTTTTATTATATATATGGGAAAAGGAATATATACACTTACTGAAGAATTTGATATAATGAAGAGTAAGAGTAGTGAGCCATAAAATATTTTTGGCCTCATCTTATGGAGCTTAGAATCCAACTAACATTCATTATGAGCTCAAAACTAAAAATTGAAAACAAATAAGGCAAAAATATAATAATTATACACTTATTTTCCGCTTGAATGATTCTAAAACTATAAATATTCATTAGCAGATTATCCAAATAGATAGGCAAAAAATAACTAGTTCTCGTAAAATCGTTAAAAAATCATTAAAAATTAATTTTGGTTTCCACTTTAAAATATGTTTTTATGTTTACCTGGAGAACTATTTAAAGAATCAACTTCCAAATATCATCTACAAAATACCCTATTAAGTTGAAAATATTATTGATAATATAAAGTGTTTTAAATTATATTTAAAATTTTAATAAATATTCAAAACTATAAAACTTATAAATATAATACTTTTATAAACTTCACCATTCTCTGCATGAGGTTAGCTCTAACTTACACTGCTCTATCCAGTTGGCCGAGTCATGGACTATAGCACTCGTCTTGTAATGGGACTGGAAACTGCGAATGATGGAAAAGAGAAAGGCGGTGCCATCGGTGAAGATCAACCACATTAAGATGGTGCTCTTCAGCTAGGGAAAATTACACAAAATGACACACTAATGTCCGTTGGTATCCTTTGAGAGACTCACGGCGGCCACAAAGCAGATGACCAGGACACCCAGTCGAACCGAGGCGCAAAAGAAGTAGCTCTCCATGAGAACCATGACGATGCAGGACTAACTGCAAGGCGCGACATCGTGCTAGCTACCTCCATGAGGCCTGGCCAGTGAATGATGGATGATGGCCATTCCGGCCAGCGTTTGGAGCTCTTTTCGGCTCTCTGGGTTCCATTACCATGCCGTCCAGAGATTGGCATCTCGAACATGCTTTTGTCATTTGCCGGGGCGGTAATTGCTGCCCTTTGTTTGCTCCCATTGGAGGTTGATTCACCACAGTTGCCTTGTGACTCTCAATGGATCGAGGTAGTTGCGTTCTGATTTATGGACAAAAATTACAAGAAATACCGAATTCAATATGTTATTTATGGAATCCTATATGTGCTATTGCTCGGTGCGGCTCGGTGTCATCATTGTGGCAGTTCTGGTCATTGTAGGTGAGACTGCAGCGTCTCCATTACCGAATTTAATGAACACTTTCTCCCAGATACGGAGCATGGCCCAAAGTATTGTCCTCTTTACGATGGGCGTGAAATGTTTCGACCCCCTAATCGATTTGTTTGAGCACGACGCGGAGTACAAGGACCGGAAGTGGGTGAGGAAGTACATAAATTGGATGGAAAATTGTGAGTTTTCAAGGTTATTTTCGGGTACTTTATTTAATGTTGACTTGCGACTTACTTGCAGCTCCTGAGAGCTTTTCTGCGCTCTTTCAGGTCTTGTCCTTTTCAAATATGGCAGCTGCGGTAATGAGTATCTGGGGTGCCCTCAAGGTATTTCCATATTTTAGTGAATTTAAAAATATTATTTTATCCTCCGATTAGTTGCAGAAATGGTTTTTACTGCCGCTAGCCTTTTTTGAATTCGTCTACTTTATACACATCACCATACTACACATAGTCCTGATGATTATGCTGAAGAAACAAATCAACCTGGGCTTTCTTATAATTCTGACATTGGTTGGCTGTTTTTATATATGTAAGTAATAGTTTAAAATATTCTTCTTTTATCCTTACTTACTTCACCTCTTCATTTATTATTTATGTTTCTATTTATTCTTAGTTTTTGTGGGCTACAATGCCTTCACCTGCGTGGCCATGTTCCAGATCATTAGGCTGGTGAAGAGCTCTCGCTATCGTGAGCTCTACGGCGACGATCCTTTCCATCCCTTGGCCATAAAGCCCAGCATCTCCAACGAGTCCAAGAAGCCGCTGCCGGTGCTTCACATGCACGACATGCATGACACTGACATCGACGAGCAGAAGCGCCTGAGCAAGCTGGGCCTGTGGCCAAGACGGCATCCGCCGGTGGTCTCCGTCCTGCCGGTGCAGACGCAGTTCCCTCCGCCCCAGCTCAAGTGGTGGCAGCAGCAGGCATTGGACACCGGCGAGGACAAGGTGCAGGATCCTTCTGTGTATCGAAACTGGCAGCCACGGGAGCTGCTAAACGGAGTGGGTGGCGAGGTGCAGCGCAAGAATGATCTCAATAGGCGCTACGCCGAAAGTCAGATGCATAGATGGTACTGATTTCGGATGTATAAAAATTTATAAAATATCTAAAAAATATCGGTCATACAAAAAATATCCTAAAGAATAATTTCTCGTGATTTTAAATATGAAAAAGTATTGGAAAAGCAAAGATATCGGTATTATCAAACAAATATCCAAACAATGTTATTAATTACCTTTTTTTAATCGACTATATTTTTTATAATAATAAATCCAGAAAGATTTGATAAATATTTACGAATAATTTTAGTATCACCAAAGTAAAAACTAAGTGTTTGTTTTTTAATCATTTAAGTTAATAGTTACTTTGTAATCTCAAAATTATGTTTCAACAAGCAAGGACAATACCCATCACAATAAAATATAAATATATTTCTTATTTAAATCTAATAAAGCTAAAGATTTTTCTTTTAAATTCATAAATATTAAAATATAATAAATAAAGCAAAAATAAACCTTCTCCTGACTGACTCAATCCCCCAATGGTGTGCACGAATATAAAATGCCTTATCAACTTATTCAATAAAACTTCGATTCCTCTTTTCTGCACTTTGGCGAGCTTAGCAATTCAGGGACACCTCCTCGACAATATCCTTAGCTACCCGCCAGGACAAAACTTTCTATCTGCCTTGCTTGCGCTCTTTGGTTTTGGTTTTTTGGCGAGCACTTTGCATAAACGGCACTACAGATTATGCAACTGTCTGGGAGACACTTTGCATATCCTGGACCAGGAAGCGGGATGCTTCGATGGCCGGCTCGACTTACAAATGCTTTTGCCCATTTTACATTCCCAACAAAATGCACAGCGACCGGAAAAGCAACAGAGAAAAAAATGAACGACCTCGGTGGACCATTGTTGTGTGTTGGCCAAACGACAAAAATCAAAGTGTCTAACAATTGGTGACGGTTCTGCAATGGAGCGTGAGTCGGGCCCAGGAATCCGGCTCTGGCATCCAGCGATACACTCAATTTCCCTCTCTATGCAATCTCCTCTTGTTTCTCTCTCCGGCAGCAAAAATCCCGGCCACATGGACATGGCTTGTCCTCAGGAGATTTCTGCGTTATGTGCTGACAGTTTTGTTGACTGTTGACTATTTCCCAGCCCCAGCTTCGGCTCCTGCTGCTGTTGAAGCTGGTGTTGGCGGCACAACTTTTGCTCTAATTTAATTAAAAGTTTTTTATAAAAAAGGATGAAAACAAGTGGCACAGTTAAGTCAATCAGAACTGATCTGGGTCTGTAGAGGGTTGCAATAGGGCTGCATTATGTGGCACTCAGCTGTCTATGAATTTAGAAAAAAATATATTAAAGGCTTCGCCTTGATTTTATAATTTTTACCCTCCTAATCACTCACTTTACTAATCATTTCACGACATTATCACCTTAATCAGGGCCAACATTATACTAACATTTTGGTATCCTTTAGCAAACTCTTCGGGACACACGTAAGCCGCTACGTGTCGCTGATTATCTGCCGTGTGCTTAGCACTGAATTAAGTTGCCAAAAAACGTGGCAGGGCTGCCAAAAGACGAGAACTTGTCGTCGCTTTGTCGCTTTTCCTTCAGGCGCGGACTGTTCAACCCTTTTGGCTTTTCGCTGAAGCCTGGCACTGTCAGAGTCAATAGCAACTCCGCTCCTGCGAGATTCGATGGCTGGCGAGGGCGATTACCTGTGCCGGCCCCCAACAAGTGGATGGGACATGGAGCTGCAGGCGGAGTGTAAGTGCTTCACTGGCAGAGACACGCCTTATAAATGGCTGCTGGGATTTTTAATTCAATGTGCGTGTATGTGCAAAGCTGAAAAGGATTTCGCCCCCGGCTCCCAGCTCGAAAGTGAATTAAATATCAGGTTGACTTAGTTGCTCCAATCGAGAGTGATTTGCGAATCTTTCATGAGAACGATTTTACATTTGAAAATTTATAGAAAAACGAATATCCTGCAGTGACAGCTTGTATTTTGCATTTTACGTTTCTGACTCCGCCCAGTGATTTATTAAAGGGATTACTTTTACACACTTTACACATTTATTACCAGCAATAAATAATATAAATTCTGTGCAACTTTCTGCACAAAACACTTTGCAACTCAATGACAGTTCTTAATTACAATTTCCGCTCAGATTGTGGGCAGATGATGCTCGGTACGATGGAGGAGGTTAGCGTTCTTGTTCAGCGGCTGCAGCTTCACGTAGTCCTGATGCGGATGGTGATGATGCTGTGTGCTCGGAAGCAACGGCAAGGAGGTGTTTGAAGTCTGCAAGAAAGGCTTTTCAATTAACTACTCCGATGCCAAAGGATGAAACTGATTCAACTAACCTTTGATTTATCACGGGCCGCTGCTATGGCCGCCGCCTGGGCCGGCCCCGTCTGCAGCTGCTGGGCCGCCGTGGCCAGCATGAACTGCTGGGAGGCGAGCTGCTGCTGGCGATGATTGGCCGCCTCCAGGCTGGTGACATGCTCCTGCTCCCGCTGCTTGGCTATGTAGTCCTCGAAGTAGGAGTGCTTGATCAGCTTGTCGCAGGACCAGCGCTTGGCCGGGTCCTTGTCGAGGCACTTCCGCAGAAAGTCGATGGTCAGCGGGTTCTGCAGCGACTTGGGCGGCATCTTGTCCTCCAGCGGCTCCAGCGTGGGCGGCACCGGCAGCGTGATGCCCTTGAAGTACTCATTCTGTCCGAAGATCTGGATGTGACGCGGCAGCAGGTCGCCGAGTGTCTTGCGGATCAGGTACAGCTGGTCCACGTCGCTGCGTCCCGGCCACAGGGCCTCGCCGCGCACCAGCTCCGCAAAGAGGCAGCCGATGGCCCACACGTCCACGGGCGTGCCATACTGTGTGTCGCCCACCAGAAGCTCTGGCGCCCGGTACCACCTCGTGGCCACATAGTCCGTGTAGTTCTCCCCCGGACTGAGCATCCGGGCAAAGCCAAAGTCGCAGAGCTTCACCTGTCCCTGTGCGGTTAGCAGGATGTTCTCCGGCTTGATGTCGCGGTGCAGGCAGCCCTGCTTGTGGCAGTAGGCCACGCCCAGCAGCGTCTGGTAGCAGATCTGTTTGGTCAGGTGCTCCGGACAGCCCTGCGGATGGCGCTCCAGCTCATGGAGGACGGTCAGCTCGCAGAACTCGAAGACCAGGTGCAGGCGTCGCTTGCGCCGGAACACCTCCAGCAGGGAGACTAGATTCGGATGCTTGAGGTTCTGCCAAAACGAAGAGGGGAATTTCACCATAAAAATAATATTTAAATTTACATTTTAATATTACCTTGAGTAGCCTTATCTCTCGCAGTGCTATTTTCCGGATGGCCGGATCGTCCTCGGACTCCACGAACCTCTTCACCGCAACCAGAGCTCCTGTCTCCCGATCCCGGCACTTGTAGACCACGCCGTAGGAGCCTTCGCCCAGCCGACTGAGCTTCTCGTAGCGATCCATCTTGCTGCTACCTTGTGGTCTGTAAGGAAGGGCACAAAGACGAGTTATTCCCGGAATCCCCACTCGAGTGCGGTTAACATTCAGGCTGGGTTGAGAGTGGATTTTACCTTAAGCTCAAACACTGACCACGTTTGATGTTTGCACGTCGCATTGCTTTGCATTGAGCACATAAAATGTTTAAAAGTTTTTCTGTTTGATAGCTCAGACACGAACACATATGGGATCGAGTACGAGTACACGGGAATGGAGTGATTTTCGTTCTGGTATTTGCTTTGTGGGCAGTTCGATGATTTTGATGTGTATTTATTTACAAGGTTTTTTTAGATAAAAAACATTGGGTTTCGTTTTCTTTTTTGGGTTGTCCAGAACGTTGTCGAGTCTTGGGTTTACGAATTTGTTATGATTTGCGTTTTGGGTTAGTTGCTTTCGATGAAATGAAACGAATAACAAATGAGAAATCGTTAAGAATGAGTAAATTTATTTGGGAATTGTGGTGGTAAAACAAAATTGTGTAGTTGTGTTAAATAACTGTAAGATTTTTTGAATTTAAATCTTTGAGTTAATTTTTTTTTGGAATAAAACTGAATAATATATTTCTCCCTCTTATGAAAATATAAAATGTTAGGACCCTAAGCAAACCTATATGTCCTACATTTACTTTTGAAATATTTGAAGCACGGAGTTCGGGTAGTATTTTTAGCACTCTAATAAATAAAATAATGATAAACCTAGTTCAACTAACTTATCTAAAGTGTGCCAGAAAATATTACTTAAAATTCTAAACATCTCTTAGCTTATAATATCTAAATTTCTTCATAATTTCAACTTTCTGAAACTAATTTTTATCCTTTACCAAATAAAATCGATATTGTTAATGTGGAGCCTTCATTAGATACACAGCCCAGACCAATTAACCTCCCCCAATCCCCCGGGAGCACGAAAGCCATATCGATTTTTTGGCCCCAAACTCTAGTCGCTCGAGAACATGTTTTCTTTGGCTGCTCGAGGTTTTTATGAGTGATACGGCCTGGCAGTTCAATGCCAACTCAAAGCCGAGGTAATTGAACTTCACTTGAGCCCTTGCCGAACGGAGGAAGCCTGGCCAACATGTGTGTGTGTGTAGGTCATAAGCATAACATGCAATTAAGTATTCATGTGCAGGTGGATTGATGGCCAACACAGGTGTGGTAAGCAACAACGGAGGACACCGAAAGTGTGGCAAGCAGACGACTTACCTAGGCACCCATCTGGCTAGGATCTGACGTATTTGCCACTAGAGTTTCGTATTAAATTGTGGATGAATCTCTGGTTTAAACAAAATAATTCAATGGATTCGGGTTAAGTCTACGATACACACCATGCGCCCAGTGCTCTCTTCCACGGCCCTCGCCCGTCGTCGATCAATAATGAATTTCAGCGGCCAGACCGCTAGAACAGACGTTTGTTTTGACTGACAACCAAGCACTGAAACGGGGGAATCTATCGCCGGACGGGCTCTGGCCCGGGTTGGCCAATGTCATAGCAATGCGACCGGAGTTAACAAAGCGAAAAACCACAACAAAACCAAAACCATGCGCAGTTGCCCCCAAAGTTCTTCAAGAAGTTTCCCCCCCCCTGTTTGTTTTATTTTTCCAGCGTCGACCGGAAGGCATTTGAGGCGTGCTTCTTTGGCATTCTTTGCTCGGTTTCTTACGGTTCCTTTTTTTTTTGCTTTTTTTTTGTATTCCTTTCTTTTGAGGTTACCTGGAGGAGTTTGGTGCCTGGAGTGCTCTGCAAACTAGGTACTTTTGCTGTGGAACATCGGAGAAGTTCCCAGAAAACTGGTGCAGCAGTGCAATGAGTGCCCCGAAGGGGGTGGCTTTCGTTCGGGTTTCATATTGCTTATTAATGCTTGAATCACCGGCAATTATATCGTTATTAAGGGTAGTTCACCTCGGTTGTATAATGGTAAAAAGTCCTGAATGGAGCTAATTTGATTACTCAAAGGACACTTAAAAGTTAACTCTTACGTGTTTGCATTTCAATTGGCTAACAAGCTGCTTTTAACGTTCGTTTGCATAATTTAGCAAATATTTTGCTTTTTACATTTACAATTACACTTAAATAAATAATGACTTGGTAGAGTAATTTCCTTTTAATGACACTTATGACTTTTCTTAGTTTTCGTCATAATTGGTAGTATGCATTCTTACCTTCGCAGGGAAAACAACTTGGAAATCTCAAACATTTTCATAGCTAACCCAAATTTTCACCAGCTAACTCTTTGCTTATATTTTTAGCCTGCCTCTGAGGCTTTTCTTTTTCTTTTTTGTACACTCCAATTGGGCCGGCAGACCTGCGCGAAAGCGAGTTGGCAGAACGACACGATGTGAAGACGCTAAGAGCCGGCAAACGACTGAGCCGTTTTTTTTTGGCTAGAACCAGTTTGGGCGGGCCAAAGCGGAGTTGTAGTGGCTCGATTGCAGCACGGACATTGCACATACGCCGTGTTGGCCTCTGGCGACTTTGATTCCCGTGTTTTTGTTTGCTCGGGCCTCGCGTGCGGCATTAAATATGCATTAAAATGCAATTGAGTAACACGAAAGCAAGCCTCTAATATGAATTATGAAGGAGTATCACGCATACGCCACGTGGTCGCGGAAGAGCCGGTCCAGAAAGCTTGGTCAAATATCTCTTTCTGGCTGCGGTTTTCTCAGCCTTTTGACCTTTTTGACTGACGGCCACAGAGCCACAGAACGCCGTTCAAGTGGTTTCTGCAATTCAATTTGCATAATTACAGTGAAGCCCCCTCGACCACGCCCACGCTACCCCCGCTGCTTGCCTATTTATACATTTGACAGCTTTTGTGTTCCGCGAAAACACTTTAACTTCCCCCGCCCGAGTTCTCGTTTATTCCAGGCTCTTGTGGCTTTTAATTATATTTTTTGTGCTGTTGTATTTATTGTTCCTGCTATTTGCCTACCATAGTAATTTATTGTTCTCCTTAGCCTGATGTTTGCCTTTGATTTTGGGGTCAATGCTTCCCAGTTCATTGGCTATTCAAGCATTTAACTTTCCGTAGGCGGAACTATTGTTCGAATACCCTCTGCTATTGACCCTTTGCTATTGAGATTGTGTGGGTAGCGGGACCACAAGTGCGAAATATGTATATAAAAGTTTCTGAAGAAGAGGCTCATGTCTGGATTTGAGAGAATAATTGGCAAAAAATAAATAAGCTTTTCCTTTTTCTCTTTTATTAATGAGGGAATTAAATGCTGAACTGTTTGGCAAGGCAATAAAAAATCAAATTATTATTTTATTCCTTTCCCTTTGTGTAATAATAAAACCTTTTGTAATGCACTTTAAATAAATTAAGTTGTCATTAATTTAATATTGCCAAGGTTTAAGCTTTAAAAGCTAGACAAATTTATATTTAAGGTACAATTTAAAAATGCATTAACATTTTGAAGTAAATACTGCCTTTAAAATTGCATGCAAATAAATTCCTAAAACCGGGTTCAGCTTCAACTGCCCTTTTGGTGGGCAACCTTGCTTACAATTCATAAAATGGTCTAAAAACAACGAAACTTGGTTTAAAAATAAGCAGTGAAATGAGCGAGTTTTGGCCAAAACTGTGTTTATGTGTGCGTGCCGGGGGGGTTGGTAAAATATAGAAATAAATATGCCAGGCAATGAAAAGTTTTATGGCAACGGGGCTGCTTTCTGCCTTCCCCGAAACAGAAAGACAACGTGGCAGGGGCAACCAAGAATAGTTAGATGGTGTTGTGTTGACGTGGCCTTGTGGGAAAACAAGCGTAAAATGCAATAAATAACAAGCCATTAATGCCAAATGCTCGCACACGCACCGAACCGAACCGTAGCGAGAGGAGGCGAAGTGAAGCAGGGGGGGCGAGGAGAGGTTTCCTGTGAAGGCTGTGCAAAAATCGCAGCACACTTACGGGCGCGGCGGCCATACGGGTGCGTGTGCAAACAGAAGGCCAAGGCCGCTGCAACACCAGGCCGCAAATGTCATTGCAGAAAACTTTATCCTCTGCGGCCGGGGCCGGCACCATGTTTCACTTTCGTTCCGCAGAAAAAGTTGGCAAAGCTAATTAGGCCCACGAAGAGCGAAACTAATCGACCGATGTATGCACCCACCTGTACTCCCGCGGCTCGACTAGGTGGGGCTCATGGCACACCTGGAACTTCTGGATGAGGCGGTAGAGGAACGAGTTCTGAAGCGACTGCGGCAGGTACGACGGGTAGCTCTGGAACATCTCAGGGGATCATTTCCTCCGTAGATTCGCTCTGCTGCAGGGTCCCAGGATGACTAAGTCTCGGCCCGGCCGGGTCCTGTCTATTTATTTTATCGATATCCGGCTTTAAAATGCATCGGACATCATGAATATTTGATGCCTGAGTCGCTGCAGACAGGTGCAAGAAACAGTTCCGATTCTGACGTGTCTCGTGCCGGCAGCACTTTTTCATTTTGTTTCTGCCTTTTTTTTTGGGTCAACAAACATGGTGGGGGCACATGCAAATGTACCGAGGCGCATTATGCGCGAAGTGAGAGTTGCGCCGGAGGGCAAACAGATTCTAGGACCTGGCTAAAAACAGAATTCGCCACATGCAAAAATGAGGCACACGAAATCAGGGGCCCAAAACCGGGGGGAAAGAAAACCAACTCGAGGCAGGGGCTCAATCATGCAAGGGAATCGGAGGAGGAAAGAACCCGGGAAAGGTGAGATTTACTGTGGGAATGAGAGCGGCTGTCAAATGCCATGAGCCCGCAGGTGGGCGAGAAACACCAGAAAAAGTGATTTCTCGGAATTGAAATCCCGTTTTGGAGGAGTGTCTCCTCATTCGCTGGTATTTTTCTAGAGGTTTCTGGATTTTTTAAGCTGGGTTTGATCTAGAACTTAAAAAAAACGTATTTGAAATAATGTTCCAGTGTTCTAAGGAAACAAAAATCGTATGTTAAATTAAAACAAATTTAAGTTCAAATGGAATTTAGGAATAAGTTTCAAGGAATCTTTGGTCACTAATTTTTCTATTAAGAAACAATATATTGCTAAAAAGAGCTCATCAATATTTACATGACCCAAAGCTTACTACTTTGTCTTTATGTAAACTGAAAGTGTAGTGTGTTTATTTAGTTTATGTTTGTTTTTGTGTTCAATGCCACTTAATCCTGCATTATTATGGGTATTATTCGCTCGATAAACATTCCAGCAACTTGTTTTTCGGTTTGCTTAACAACTATCTCTACCCTTAGCTCCTCCCATCGATCTTCCATCTCTGCTCGTTAAGCGGACCCCTCAAAATGATTTCAATCAAGCACAAATAGTGACTCTGTGTATATTTTATACATTTTTTTTCCATATTTCCAGTTCGCTTTCGCCACAGCAGAAGCGCAAATGGCGTTGACATGTGCCCAAAAGGGTTTCCACTCCGTCTGCATGGAGGAAAAGCATTAAAAACCGCTAAATCATCCGCTGCCACTGCCGCTTTCCCTGCTGCTGGTTCTGCCAATAAGTATGCAATATTCCTTTTGAGCTGCTCGTCTGGACTGTCTGACACTGGGCGGCATGGTGGTTTCGGGAGGGGCTTTTGGGGCTGGGAAACCAAACAAAAAAGGCAAACAAAGCGACGAACGCATTTCAATGCAATTTGATGTCTGTGTACTTGATTCCTTTTCTTCAGGCTTTTGTTCTTTTTCCTCCCTGCTCCCGAGCACATATTCCTTTTGATTGAATTTCAATTTGATTGGAGTTTTTGTCTGCTCTTGGTGTCCTTGGTTTGTTGCTGAAGTTTTGTGTTAGTTGAGTAGACTTTTGTTAGCATTTTCATTAGATTTCTTTAGAGGCTTTCAAGAGGTAAAAGTAATAATAGAAATCTCAGAAATTAAGTACTATTTATAAGGGTAATATTTAAGGTAGCAGAGCAAAAAATATGTCGAAAAGCTAACTGCAAGTCTGGAGGTTAACTGAAAACAATATCAGGGTCAACAGCGTTTACCGTGGCGAAATACTTTTATCTGCCCGCCAATCTTCAAGTTCAAGTTCAGGCCAAAACAATGCAAGAATGTTTGAAAAAACTTCTCCGAGCCAAGCAAAGCAATGCAAAGTTTACAACCTTAATGGTAAGTTACTATCTAGAAAATTGTAGAGATTTGAATTTATTAAAAGAATTTGTATTTACAAAAGTATTTTTATACTTAAATGTATCAGGATATTTATAAATTTATTTTATGTTTAATTAAAGATATTTAAATGCTTTGAATATACGAAAATGAGTCATAAGAAATATATAAAAATATAAATATTTAAAAAAATACTTTCAAAAACCTTTTCAAATAATTTCAAATCTCTAGAGAATTCTCCAAAGACCTCCCAAAATAATACCTCACTTACCTCCTGGGCAAAAGTGGAAGGTGGTTACCAAACAGCCACAGACGCTTCTCTCCGAACCATTTGTCCATAGACAAAGCACTCACTAATTGTTCAGGAAAATTGTCTTGAAAACGCCCTATTCTGGGCCGACTTTCGAAAGTGTTTTCCTCATTTCACAGCAAAACCAACTGAATTTACTTTCACACGCGGAATGCGAGGCGATAATTTCGCGTCCGTCGGCTGGAAAATATTAATGTACTTTGTTTATAAGCCTGGTTCCCGCCGTAAATGTAGCCGGAATTTGTACGTGCGCCGGCATTGAAAACGCCGAAGACAATAGGTCGGCGTCATCGGCGGGGAGTGGGGTTTGTTGGGGTGTTGGCGACGGTTGACATTGGCAACGCGCGTTCGAGAAGGGAAATTCGTAGCCGAATCCGAATCCGTCCCGGGGTTGGTTCCGTTGTATTTTAGTTATTAATAGTGTTGTTATAGCTGTTGCCGTTGTTTGTAGTTTGTTGTTTGTGTTGCGCGTTGTCAATCTGTTGTCATTAAAAACAAACAGCGAATTTGAGCAAAAGTTTACGCTTTGATTTCGAGCGCAAAATATCCCATAATTGGAGTGGGGCAATTGCGTGAATCGGTCATGGGAAATCGCTTAGAAAGCAATTACCAAGGATCCACGTGTACGACTAAACTTGGAAAACATTGTGGGGTTTTTTTTAGGGAGTCATTAGGGTCAAATAAAGATTAATTGCTAGTGGTTGATCATTGATATGTTTACATAAAAGAAATTATAAGGCATAGAAAGATTATGGCTTAAAGTTTGGGGTTTTTGTAAAATAAAGATTAGAGTTTAAAGAAAGAAAGAAATATTTATGGTCATTTGTCATTGAATTTTTGTATTTTGAATTATTTTGTGGCCTTCAAATTTGACAATTATATGTAATTTTTTATTTTCGGCATATTCGTTTATAGTCAATCATTGTTTAAATGCATTGATTATATATATTTTAAGTAAAATACTTAAAAATCTATCCCAATGATACTCTTATTTTAACGTTTTTTTTTTTCAGATTGATTATAAATTTGAAATATATTTTCTAGAAATATTCCTTTAGCTTCCTTTTGTCAAAACAATAACAACAAGCCGGAACATTCTGCAGGCTGCAATCAGAGTTTATTGGAAATCCACCACGGGCAACGGCAACGGTAACGGCTCAATCAGAGCCACGAAAGCTTTCACCTGGCCACTTTAAGCCTGGCAATGCCTTGGGCATTTGCCGGTTGCCAAAGTAACGGCAAATTCACCGGCACCAATACACGCTCACGGCAACCAAAAGCCGGCCAGCAGGGGCTCAAAACACACAGGACACACCGACGCACTTGCCCATGTGTGCTTACACATACATTTATTTTTCTGCGTTGAATGCGCTTTGCATTTTAAGCTTTTACTCGTCCTTTACGACTGCTCCTTTATTTGCCACTTTTTTTTTTTTTCTGGGATTCGTTTTTGTTTCTATGCGATTTCACTTTTCCAGCGGCAACAGAGCACACAACACAAAAGAATGGCCGAAATGAGATAACCTCTAAAAGCTGCTCGTATGCTAAAACTAAATAACGGCATTAGAGCCAAATGGCAACCAGGACGCAGAGGTAGACCGACTGCAAGACCTTGTGTGTGTGTAAGGATAGTAATGCTAGTTGTTTGGAGTACAATAACTGGAGGGTCCTGCAACCCCAGCAATCTCCTCTCTCTGGCTCGCAGTATCCATTATTTTTGGTGGGTAGAAGGGTATATAAGCGGTGGAGAAAGGACACCAAACTCCTATCTCTTCTTCGTTTAATATTAAATTAACAGAAAATTTATTTAATTATTTGTATTATTTTAAAGAAATCTTTGGTAAAATGGTATTTTATATTAGCCATCAGTTAGCAGTATCTACCTCCCAAATATCGCTGGTCTCATCCCCCAGATACCTATCCCTAAAGAAACTATTTCCCTGGGTACCTAATAGTCGCCAGTGTCCAAGTCCTGCATTGCCACTTGTTTCACTCTGGCAACTTGGTTGCCAGGACAACTGACAAACGGCAACTGGCAACTTGAAGCCAAAAACAAATGCAAATTGCGGTTGCCGCTCTCACTCACTCTACGCTCTCTCTCTCTCTTTTGCACTTGATACAAATGAGTGCAATTGTTTTCCATGTGCAACAAATTTTTTATGATTATCCTCCTTTTTTTCTGTGGCTAAAAGAATCCTCACCGGCAGGACTCCGCAGGCAGCTTTAAGTTGTTGTTCTGTGTGAAATTCGGCGGAAAACTGGAGGCAGCAAAGAGAGAGCTAGGAAAAGTGGTAGTGGAAGTAGAAGAAAAGCTCCAGCAGTGCAGGATTAACACCTGTTTTGTGTGCGGCGCCAAGCTCCGAATTTATTGTATTTGTTTACAAGCTTTTTGCGTGCGCAAATTCCGTGGATAGGTCCAAGTTATGAGCTAGTTTTGGCCCTCATTTCCCGGGCTCACGCTCCGGCATTTCGCCAGCGGCGACTTAACGGAGAGTTACGGTGCGCCCAGATAATGTGAAAAGGAAAGTGCAGCCGCATTTCGTTTGCATTAGGAGGAGCCTGGCATCCTAATATGCAGGGACCTGTGCAAAAATGGAAAGTTAACGATATCCGGGGAATTTATGCGACTAAGCTGGGATGCTGGGGGGAGTTTGGGGGAGTTTGTGGATTGTACTGAACTGACACTTTCCCTAAAAAGGGGATTTCTTGCGGCAAAACAAGATGGAGAGAGACTAACATAGGGCTTAGTTGTAGGTTGTCTGAACATCTGGGATTTAAACAGTCTTGCGAAATATATTTAATAGCGACTTAGAGATATTGTTATCAGAATTCCAAGTATTTTATTTATCATTTTAAAGGATGTATATTACTTCCAAATAACCACTGTTTTTATTTATTTAATTTAACGGAAAAAACAAGCTGACCTTAAACCAAAAAAACACCTTAATTCAATTATTATTAATTAAATATTAATTCTTAACTTAAATTAAAGACTTTCCAAAGTCAACCATTTCCTCAATCATATTTTTTTTGGCCCACTCCCCTCTAACGATTATTTACTTGGCCATTTTGTGGCCGACTGCACAATCGCGGTCGCCCAACACACACATTCTTATTGTTGAAATAAAACTTGAAGTAAGGCAAGCGGATCCTGCTGCAAGAAACTTTCACTGGCATTCTCCGTTTCTCCGCTTCTCCAGTTCTCCATTTCTCCTTTTCTCCAGCTCTTTCACACATTCCGGCGGCAACAATAGCCCTGCGAAAAGTTCCATAACACAATTTATGCGCGTAACTGGGCGTAGTGAAAGGAAAACTGTTGGAAAACCAAAAGAGCGGGCAAGAGGGGGGGAAAATAAGGGTGAGGGTCTCCCTTGGTGGAACTTTTAAATAAATTTCTAAATACTCGAGCTGCGCTTTCTCGCACTCGCCTCGAGACGATCGCTGGCAAACGTGGCAAAGTTTAAATGGCTGGAAAGAAATGTTCCACTTTTTCGATGATGACGATGATGATGATGATGATGTTGATGGCGGCGATGGGGCTAAGGTGGCTCTTGTTGCCCAACACTTTTGACTTTTGCGGTGGCAAAGTTTTTTCTTTGTACCTGGGCAAGAGTTTGAGCCCGGTCTCGAGTTCGAGACCGCCTCCCCGGTGTTTGTACAAGAATTTATGTTAATAACTTTTCGCTTAAGTGTGTTGGCTTGTGTAAAGTTATGTTGCCTGATAATGGCATTGATAGCGCTGTAAATATTGTATATATGGGTGTTTTGACTTTAGCCTCCGCCGCTAACTTTTCGCTCTCAACTGCGTATTAAGTCCTGGCTGGGGTATGTCTGTTTTGGGTAACCTTTTGGCGGCATAAATAAAGTTAGCCCTATTACTGGGTGGGTACACACTTGTCAGGAGCTTTATACCAAAATTAAGCTTACAAATTGGTAAGAGGTTTGTGAGCTGTTTATTATTGGTTGCAGTTCGAGCTTTGGGGTTGCCAAGTAGCCAAAGCTTATTTACACATGTAAAATATTTAACAATATATAGAATTTCTCTCTAAATTTAATACCTTTAATCAATTTAAACTTGTAACTACCGAAATTGTTAACAACACTAGTGCCAAGTAACCGGCTTAGCCCATTAAACTATCAGTGTTTCGGGGCCTGGGGGCCAGGCTTCATTATACACACTTTGCACTTGACCATTTCGCCCTTAACTGGATCCAAATCTGTCCCCGCCCTCCTGTCCACCACGCCACTCCCTCGCAGCACTCATGTTTATGGGCGGAAATTACATGGCTATCAAAACATAAGCGCCAGTTGACTGCTGTTTTGAGCCCTGTGCCTATGCAAATGTCTGCGGTCAATGTGCATACCAATATCGAGCACAGCACACGGGAACATAGGAGGAAGGTCCGCAGACCTGGAGGCTGTCAGGCTCTAGAGATGGCAGCGTGAGATCTGGCATAACATCTGATAAAGTATCCTTAAAAATTCGAATTGATCTTGTTAGAAAATATACGATTCGAATATTGGTAAGGGATAAACAACAAAAAATAGAACAAATAAAGGTCGTAAGCTGAAAATAAAAAATAGATTGGTTTAGACTTTGAACGAAACATTAAGCATTTTCATGTATTATTATTATTAAAAAATATTATATATATTATCTAATAGTAACAAACATAGTGAAGTATTCCAAACTGAAATAGAATTTTGGCAGAGTTTAGATCGATTTTTGATTCGAAGTCATGATCCTATGGCAAACTGCAAGGGTATACAAGGTTTGAAGGTTTTTTTCTTGTTCAAAAACTTTAGACTTTACTAGACTATTTTTGCATTTCCTTAAGCTTGTGACAATATTTTAAATAATATTATAATAATGTTAAGAAACTGAATTTAATTATTTATTGCTTATTGTTTGGTGGACCCTAAAAAATATATATAACTTATAATTTTACAGATAATGATATGCTGAAGCTTCTTAAATATATTTCTAGACACTTTTTAAGTCTTCACTCTGATTTAAATGATTATTTTTGAATATTTTCTATGTCATCTTGTCATAAATCGTCTCACCACCAGGCAAAGGCCACCCCAAAGGCTGCGAATTGGGGGTTAAGTGAATCCATGGACGGGTCCTGACATAGAGAAGCCTTGAGCGTGGACGGCATTTCGCTTTAATTGCTTCGGCCTGTGGACGGGCTACAAGAGCTTGTTATGACGTTATGGTTTATGTGTCCTAACCGATGTTATTACTGGCCGAAACTGTTGATGGATAAGTGTGAAATGTGCAAATGCAAGCAACACTCGGCTGGAATTTCTATTCGAAATATTTTGATGCCTAGTAGAAAATCAGGGGTTTAGGTTTAGGAAGGAAAATAAGATCGCATTAGACCCAAGACTTTGGCCAGCAATTAACTAAGGCAGGTGACATTCTATCAATAGAAGTTTGTTAATGTGTAAATACGTTTATTAACCAAATAGAACTGCATTAAATTTGTTAATTATACGACAACTTAAACGCTTCAGAGTGACTCACTTGTAATAAATCTTCAATTTACGATTTCCAACAATCTGCAAATGCATTCAGAAAAAGTGGAAGGCAGGGGAAGGGCATATCAGAAATGTACCCGAATACATATTTGCCTGAAAGTTTCAATAGTCTGCAAAGGCATGGCTAAACTACGCTTTGGGGTTTAGTTTCCGCCCTCGAAAAGGGGGCCAAACTACTTTTGATTACTGCTGCAAGTACAATGAAGCCCCGCTCACTCACTCATTGGTTGCAGCCGGCAGTGAAGCATAACTTTTGACTCTATTGACTCCCCCTCCTGGCTCTGAGTCCTCCCTCCACAGCGTCCTCCACTGCAATTCGATAGTAGTTTCGGAAACATGGCGAAAGTTTGGGAGGCGGTTCGAGTCAAGGGTTCCTTGGCGGAGCGCTTGTGTTGCGCATTGATTAAATTTGACTTAAATTGCATTACGCAAGCATGTGTGTGCCTGTGTGTGCTGGAGTGTGGCATCGATTTAGTCGCTTGTGCAATTCTTATGGCCCGAAATTGGATTCTGTTAGGCATTCAGGCTGTTCTGCCTTCCCTGCCACTTGTTGACATTCGGAGAATATTTATTGGCTTAATTGAGTGGCCCGAACAGGCTGAAGTTTACATTCTGTGCGGCCTTGTTTCAGTCCTCTAATATTCCGTCGCCCAATTATTTACGATCTTGTGCCAGAAAGTTTTCTATTTTTACAGCTCAATTCAATCTTTCTTCCTGCCTTCCTTCCCTTCTTGGTGGTGGTGCTTAGTCATCTTCAAACAGCTCAATAATATCCATCCAGCAGCCACTCACTGTCGAGCCATAAAAAGTGTGGGAACTTAGTTAAGACCTCGTGTGTGATGCAAGTGCTTCGTAATGCCGCAGCCTCGCCTCGCTTTCAGTTGTCATAACCGTGGCTTTTTCCTAGTTTTTGTCAAAGCTCGCAAGTTTTGTCTCTTCCACAGGATATGGCTGACTGGCTCCCTGCCATTGTTATTTTTGTGGCCGCGTAATATGCCACGTGCATTAGGAAATGTTAAAATGACATAAAAACCAGAACAAGGAAACGGCGCAACAGTCAGCGACAACAATGTGACACCTGTTTTTGTCCGCCATTTTGTCAGGCTTTCTATGGGACATGCATGAGTGTGTGTGTGTGTGAGTGAGTGTGCATTTAGTGACATTTATGTGCAGCTCGCCATTTTATTTGCAGTTCAATGCACAGCGAAAATTGCTCACGAAGTGCACCATGACTTGCACTTGCGTCTGCACTGGAAACAGGGGATAAGTTGGCTTTTTATAAAGGGAACTCTCTTTTTAGTGAATGACGTTTTATATAAGTCTGAAGGGTTGAATCTTTTATGATAAATTACCAATAAGTAGTACGAATAATAAATATTTTCCACATTGTGAATCAAGATTTGTCAGAACAATTTTGTTGCTGGAAAGCTAAGAGTGTTTATAATCAACCATTTATTTATTAATTTATTTTAAAATATATTTAGCTTCCGAAATTGCTTCCTGGAATGCATACAAATATACATCAACTTAACTGCCATCGACTATGTTTTTTCTATTAAATTCAATCGCTTATAACAAAATTTATATAATTTTTTCTCCGTGTTCAGCTTTTGCACTTTGCTTCATCTTCATCGAGGATTCTCTTATTACTTGCTCTCGGTTTCTGTCCGTCTGTGATTTTTTATGCGATTGCCAAGGTACGTTTTGTTACGGGGTTTCATAAAATTTTACAGGTTGTTATTAAAATGCGACCGAGGGCGAAGTGCGCTGTGGCCCACTATTACTTGCACTTTTTTTCGCCCCCCAGAGCGCGTAAAGTGTTTTCTTAAAGTTCTCTCCGCTTTTCGCTAGAGAACGACCATGAAATATACATGGCCAAAGTTTTCCCATTTTAGCGCCGGAATTGGCTAATGAAACATAATCATTATGTAATAATTAGTGGCACGCACTAAGCCACGGCAGAAAGGGAGGGTAATCCTCTGCGTTAGATAAGACATGGCTGGCAAGCAAGCGACTCGACTCCCTCGGCTTTTCCTTCTCAGCTTTTCCAAGGCGAAACGAGCACAATCTCGACAAGCTAATAATGCAAACAACTTTTTGGACGAGGGAAGGCAGCATGCTCCTTGGGTGTTTATGCTCTTAGTCGGTTGTTATGGCTGCTCGTTCGCAGCCGGAACTGGTCAGGCGAGTAATTATCGCAATTGTCGGTGCCCGTTACGCTTTGTTGACCTCTGAGGTGTTAACGGGGCGGAAATTCATTCGTCTTAATGATATTTAAAGGGACACTGAGAGGTCGATTACCCCAGAGACATTTTATCGATGTTATTCTGAGAATTTAATATGATAAACAATAGATCTAAGTCTATTATGAGGTTGAGTTTAAGACATTTTTAAGGGCAAGGCATTCTTTTTTAAAGTTTCTTATTATATATTTTTAAAACTATATTTAAGAACCTTAAAAACCGGATGTTCACCACGACGTATAATTAATATAAGCCTAATGCAATCAGGGCTAGGCTTGCCTTTTGTTCTGCTTGTTTTTTTTTATAAATTTTAAATACAAGATTTATGATTATAAGATAAGATTTCGAAAAAATGTCTTTCATCCGAGTCCAACCTACCGGATGTTCCACATGGCGTATACTCAATATGTGCCGAATGCATCGCGTATACGCAACCACGGACAGGCATACAATTTGTACAGTTTGATTTTTTCCTTTCATTCTTCTTGCCTTTGTCTATAGGTGCAATTTAGTTAATTTAGCACTTGATTAACTGAAACTTTCGGACCGAGTGGTGCATGAGGGGAGTCCGAAAGCAATTGAAATGCGCATTGAGGCCAGCGGCTGTCGGAAAAACTCAACTCAGCGAACTGAAGTTCCCTTCGTTTATTTAGTTTTTTCTGCCCGGCTTTTTAACTGGCTGGATAAAGTTTTTTAAACAGCACTGGTGTTTGGTGCCTGTTGTTTGCTGTTAGTTTTTGTTGTGGGTGTTGTTTATTTGCGGTCAACAACCAGCTTCAGCGTCATCGAGGGCTGGGCCATGTTTGGTTTTGGGTTAAGGAAACGCTTACGCCCTGCCAGGAATGAGCCGTGTATTTACAAAACAAAACAAAAAAAGAAGAACGAAAAAAATCCCTACCGGAAAGTGTTGAAGTGGAAAAGTTTTTTTCAGCGCGAAAAAGTTGATTGAGATTGTGGTAAATCGAGTGGGAAAGGTGGGTATCTCAAGGAGGTTTCTGTGTTATGGCATGGCTGGATAAATTTGTATTAAAATGTTTAAAATATTTACATAATTAAATATATTTAAATGAAATCTAGTTTTTCTGAACATTAAAAAGATTAAAGTGCCATTAGATAAAATTATATTAAATTGATTAAAAGAAGTATTTTTCACGGAAACAGTTGCTTTTTATAAAACACTTTGTAAGGTAAATAAGAATAATAAATATTCATAAAGTGAATATAAATGTCGATTTCAGTTTAATAGTTTTTCTTTATTTGAACTATTTATTTAATTGTTTTGGCTTCTTTTTTTGGGTTTGGATTTTTATGCACAGTTCGGGAATGTTTTGCATTTTTTCACTAAGGCGGAATTTTTTTCCATAAACTATGCATGGAATCTGAGCTTAAAGTTTTTAGTTTTTTTTTTCTGCTTCAATTTCGGTATTTTATGGGATTTTGCGGTTGAGAAAATGCATTAAAATTGATTTATGACGAGAGTTAGATTTCACAGGACTTTGCAGAGCAATTAAAGGCGAAATTGAATGAATGAATTATTTATAATGGAAAAGCCTTTCGCGCTGTGAGTATTCGCATTGCCAACTCTGAGCGCCCAATTGTTTTTTTCCTGTTCCCAAAAAGAGCATTGAATGGCAAAGGATGCCAAGGAACGAGCTTCCGCCAGACTGTGCCAAGTTCTTACATACACTCCCTGCACACACAAAGGCCTCTTGAACTCTTTTCAATAATTTCCAGAAGTGTATATATAAACATATAAATAAGGCGACGACGACACGCCCAGCACTTGGCCCGATACGAGAGAAATGCGAAACAAAATATGTTGAATAAACGGCAAATGCCTTTTGGCTCCGGCTTTTTGACACAGATATGAAGGGTTGTTGGGATATTTTTTCGTGGCTGGAGGAGCACGGAAGACGCCTTGGATTTGCATTTAGTAATTGAATTTTGTTTTGCAATTTATTTGTGGTTATGCGCATGCCAATACAAAATATAGACTCATAAGTTTGTTTTCTTAGCCAGAAAATGGTTTTTATTTTTTAAAGATATGATAAGTTATAAGTTGCTTGTTGGGTTTTAAAGAGCTTAAGGTTGGTTTGGCTCTGATGGAGACATTTTTATTATTATTATTATTATTATTATTTATTATTTATTTGAACATTTCTTCCTAACTTCGATTATTGTTTTAGCTAGAGTTTAAGGTTCTACATATGTTTCAAGATTTTTATTCTTTTAAAACTTATATTGAATGTAAAACATCCTCTGAAAAATAAGAAAGATATTGCGATGCAAGCCACGAATAAAATGGCCTGCTGCATTTAGGTGATAAAAACACTTTATTTAGCCTTCTTAAATGAATAAACACTTAATATTCGCCCCACTACTAACTCATCAGGGAAGACAGGCTTGTTGCAGTCTGAAAATAAAGGAGCTGCACTTGGGACACGTTACCAATTTGTGCTAAAAGCAGTTGCCTTTTATGGTTTTGGATTCAAGCGAAGATATCGAAAGCTGATTTTTACGATAATGTAGATGAAGAGACTGGCCGTGGGTCAGATCGTTAAAACCGGACAGCCGGCAAGGCCGGAGCGACTACTTTAAACTCCATTAGGTCATATTTACGGCACAAGTTCAGCTGCGTCGCCGGACCCCGGGCAGTCGTGGGCAGAAAGTATTGAAGTCGCCTCGCAAGGAGCCAAAGGATAATAAAAAGTTGCCGGGGCTTGCAGCTCATGATAATAAAACGGGTGGCACGTGCTGACTCCAACGGACACGCAGCCTGGTCACGATTCCCTGGTCTCGAGACACTTTTTGCTGGCTGTTGATATTCCACGCCTCCACCCACAGCTCCTATCCGTTCGCATTTGTGTGTTTTTTGTCCCTCAAATAGATTTCAAGCAGCCCCGGCAGCAATGTGAGCATTCCTCGCCTGCAGCAATTTGTTGCTGAATGATGTGTGAAGGACATAAAAATGCAGCAGCGAGTGGCGCGTGTTGGGGTGCCGTCTACACACCCGTGTATAAGCTGGGAAAGTAGACAACTGGGAGCAGAAAAATACTCAGCTTGATGAACGTGCTGATAGCTGATAATGCAAAGGCGATGCCGATTGCCGTTGACACTTTAAAGCTGACAGAGGGATCTTGTGGGATTAGCTCAAAAGTTGAGGAGAATTTAGCTTAAAAGGTATCAGAAGTGATTGTAAGAGGTGGAAAAGCGCTTTGTTTTATTTATTTACTTCTATAAAACAAATTTGTATTTAAATTATTATAAAATGTACAAGTTCTTAAAAGAATCATTACATTTTAATAAATATTTATTACATGAAAGAGAAGAAAAGTAGTTAAATATGACTCTTTTCATTTTCAATAAATTTAGTATATTTTATCCCTAGAGATAATGATTCCCTGAACGGGATATACAAGTATATTCAAATTAAATTTATGCCGCAATGAAGCAAATTTCGGCTTTTCAATTAACTGTTGACACTTCTTGCTGGCGAATGCCAAAACAAAAGTTAATTTTATTACAACTTGAAATTTCATATTTGTTGTGCTTGCACTTTCCAATTTCACTTGGGCCAAACTTTTATGCATTTCACTTGCCGCCTACCTCGGTCACGCCCCCATATTTTGTTTACAACAACTTCAGGCCATGGAGAAGCCCGTGGAAAAGTTTTCCCTTTGCCTGCGCCTGCGTCGGGGTCTGTGTCTTCGGTGTTCGTCTTCCTTGACTGCACTTTGCGGGCAGACAGGGCGGATGAATAATTAAATCTTCACGCAGACAGAGCGCAGCGGAGGAGAAGTTTCGAGAGGAGCACACACATATCCTTGAGCTGCACTTTGTTTACGAGTAAAAATATCCTCAACTTTGTACTTTTTATCTTAATGCTTTCTTTCTTTCCCTCCTCCTACTTCCCCTGAGGCTTTCTTTGTAGCTGAATATCCTTTTCCCATCATTTCGTCATTTGCATTTCTCATTAAGCCCCATCATCCGTGCCGGCGTGTGTCTGCGTCTCTCTCTTAATGAGTTGGTTGACATATTTGCCATAATAATATTTAATTTCATTATTAACTATAAGGAAGCACAAGTTGTAATACCCTGTGGACTTAAAGCTGTTTCATTCATTGTCCTTGCTGACCTCGAAGAAAGCCTGCCAGGCCAATTAGCCGAAGGACATCAAAACAATCTCGGACAATGTTTGTTTAAGTAATTATAAAGTTTTTGCCCAAGTCATACAGAAGTTGCCAATACAAATAGAAAACACTTTGAGGTTCAATAAAATATCTTCAAATTTATTTGCTGCCAACGGAGCCGAAGGCATAATTTGGAGTAAACATGATTTCTCGTATCGAATCCCCAACAAAGACATTTAAATTGCAGCTGACAACTAATTGTATGATATACTTTTGTCCTCCCCGGGAATTGTCTGCTTTTGTATGCCAGACAAGGCGCATTGAAAATTTACACAACAAAATATACTTAAGGGCTAAACGATTTGCGATGCGAAAGTGGGGGCGGGGGCGGCATGCAAATAAAGCAAAAAGTACCCCTAACAAGATTTTCCCGGACAAAGCGAAGCAGGAAAAGCTGTCTACGTGTTCGGCGTCAAAATGGCCGCGTGTGGAAAAGCAAAAGGAGGAAAAATATTAAGTCCAAATGCGTCGCCTTTCGTTAATATTAACTTTTCTGCTCAGTTTCTTTCCCTTTTTTCCCCGTTGCAAACTTTTCCACCAAAGTTAGGCGGCAGCCGCCCCAAAACAACAAGACCCGGCAAAAAGATAACAACAACGGGGCGGGCATAATAAAAATTTCTGTTTATTTTGCCAGTCATGCATAAAATATTAAATTATTAGTTATGAACTGTAACAAACCAGCTGAAATTATTATGGAGAGCAACCAGGCTGGCTGTCTAGAATTTAAAACTGCAAATGTTCAGTGGGAAAACAATTTAAGCTGATTATGTTCATTTTGGCATTTCGGTGTCAAAATTATGACAATTCGGTTAGTTTGCTAATTGAAATTGGTTTCGGTTGTCTTTCGAATGGGTTGCGGAATCACAGCCAATTTATGGCCATTACGGCTTTGTGGTTGGCCCTTGGGTCACCTCGAAATCCCCCAATTCGCGTTACTTAAAAGTCCCATCGCAGTTACATTATTTCCCGTCCATTTGCCAATTAACTCGTTCTTTTCAATCTGAAAAGAAAGCCCCGTCCTGGGATCTATTACCCGTAACAGTCGTAGTCAAGGGTGCGGCTGGAGGAGAGTCAGGCATCTCGGCCTGCCTCCTCAGGTTTCCTTTTCGCCGGCCACAAACGTGCGGCCACAAGGAAAACCGCCCGCTTATCTCTGGAGCGTCTTCGGCAGGCCGCAAAGGGAAAACGAGGAAACCGAGGAAACCGAGAAGGAAAACGAGAGGAGAAAATGAAAAATGACGCCGGGTGAAAACTAAAACTCGGTCCAACTAATGGTATTATAAAAAGTGAAAGAACAGCAGCCAAGGGCGAGAGCGACATGGAACACAATTTGATTAAGTGTCAGAAGGCAGACAGCGACAGTTGTATTTGGACTCAGTTTTATTTGGTTTCAAAAAGTAGCGGAATTAACCCCCCAAAAATATTACTTCTTCGGCAATGAGTGATTGATTAGATCGCGATTTTGATTGGTTTTAGCTGAAGCTAAAAGAAAGACGCCTTCCGCCAGCACAAAGTCAAGTTCGAGACTAGCAAAAACTTCATCTAAGAAGAAGGGTTAGAAATTAGTAGTTCACAATTTGTTTCTTAAATTTTTGAAAAAAGGAAGATAAGCCCAGGATGCAGTGTATTGAATATTATTAACCTGGCAGCTGTTCCTATCAAAAGGTTGACCAGCTAAGTCTGGTTTTAGAGTTGCTTAGGGACATTCATGGCCATGTGGGAGACTCCATTCTGGTGAATCTGATTTACTCATTACTGAGAATTTATCAAAAAATATTTAGGAGTTTTAATCAGCGCTCCAAGTTTGTGTGTTAAATTTCTAACATGAATAAATTCAATCAGTCTCGAAATATCCAGACATGCAACTTTATTTAAAACTTTTAATAACAATCACTACTCACCTAATGGTTATAGAGACTCAAATATCCTGCGAAACATGACTTACATAAAGTTAAACTATCTGTCACTACTCACTTTTAACCCATAGTTACTGCTCTCGCGCACAACCTGTGGCAATTTAATGAAATTCTTTTCCGCACACACTCCGTGAAGAGAGCGTTACGTCGAGCTCCGCATAGTTGCATGCCGCTTTGTCATCATCCTGGCCATAAATCAAGCGCTCACAAGCTTTCCATTAGCGTTGCCGCCGCTCGAACGCCTAAATAGCTGCCACAATTTATTTCCAGCTCGTTGTGCGAGAATGGAAAAAGTGCGCGGGTAATTGCCGTTCCACGGTGATTTTAATATCCTACTGGCCATGCCTCGCCGCTGCACTCAACCGGCGACGGAGTCTTTGTAATGAGATCAATGCGAGGATGTCAGCATAAATTCAGGGAAACTGTGGCCAGCGGAATTTCGGCATAACCTATTAGGCTTCGTCCTACAACCACCACCGCGTTCCGGCCATTTATGATTAACACTAAGCAAACATGCAAAGCCCGTTGTAAACGGCGGCTTGTCATTAGAGGGGACACCCCCTAGACGTAGTCCTGCGGGCTAGGGGAAGTCCTGTCGGAGGCTCTTTTCGCTGGGTTTCCTGCCGGCCTGCCTGTCTAACGAACATTTGTCATTTTCTGCCACTGACAAGCCGACCCATGCACATTGGCAAATAGTTAGCCCATTTCTTTTTCACCTCGTTATGGCCCTCCCCCCGGTTGTAGGTGTGAAATTATAAATTGTGGAGAATTTATGGGGCTATTGTGAAATGTTACCCCCCAGCGCAGGTGGCATTCCTTGGCCTGGTGTAAGTTTTAGAAGATACGGTAAAGCCAGCAGATAGATAAAGATATCTCTTTAAATTAAAACCTTTTATAGGTAAAGAAAAAAATAAAAAATAAATTAAAGTTTAGTATAATTTAAAAGTAGTATAGGAAATACAAAAATAGGGCAGAGTCAAAGTTCCAAGACCCTTTAGCAAGTCAGTAATTTATTTAAAATAAATTAATTACCTTTCAGTTAAACTTAGAGCTAACCACATACCCTTATTTTTTTCAGCATTGTCCTTAATAACTGAAACTAAACTAAAGACTTCACTAAATACCCCCTCTGTCTTGCCAACTCTTTTACCAAGCAACCCGTCATGGAGATTTATTTGCTCAGAAATTGTTTTAAATTAAATATTTTCCTGCCTTTCCCGCTGTTCACACCAAATGTTAATTCCAAGCCAGCTTGTCGTCTGCTAATTGTGGAAATTATGAGCCAGTTGGTTGAAGGACGTGGGCGCATAGACTGGCGAAGGGCTGGAAAAGGTGAGCCTTTGATGTGCGGCGCCATGGGGGAGCTGGAAACAAGAGCCGTGAAAAATGCGGCTGAAATGTGAGCAAATTAACAAAGAGCTGCAGAGCGGGAGGGTTATAAGCTCGAGCGGAAAAATATATTTAATTGTTTAAGGCAGGTAAAACATTGCCGAATATACGGGCAAACGTTTTAAAGTGCTTTCCATTTCAGATTTGCATTTAATTACTGGCGCTACATGAAACGGCCACAATTATCGGTGCTGGATTTTGGTCAGTTAATATTGGTGCTGTGTTGGCCGCATAAATAGCCACCGAAATGGGATTTTACATACGCCAATTAGCAGTCACCCGGCACCACAAAAACAATAATTAACTGAGCGGCACAAAACGATTCAATAAATGGGTTCCGAATAATTTGAAAGTATTCATAATTCAACAGGCAGGAATTCCTATTGCCATTTATTCCCACGATTTTCACTTTGGTGGTCAATTAAATCGTTTTTAACTGCAGGCATCCATTACTGAGCCCGTCCAGAGGTACCCTTTCTATCCGGAAGCCGGAAGACGAGCCCCGGGGGATGCCAGTCGAGCTGACATAATTGACCTGTTGGCCTGTCCTTCAGCTTCAGTTTCACTTTCACTCTCCCTAGCACCTGCCTGAGGGACACGTACCTCGGGCCACTCGAGACGCCCCTAATTAATTAATGTTCATTAGCCGGTGTAATTTGGCAGTCGGAGCTTGGCCCTGGCTATTCGCACAAATCAAAATGCGTGCTGGCCGAGCTGATTGCCCGAGAACGAGGGGAAAACTTTGCCACAGAGTTCTTTTGAAACTCATTACAGGTCGGACAAGGGCTCACCGGGATCTAACTGAAATCAGACGCTGATAATAATGGTTAATTACGTGTTTAATTATGCATGAGATCTCTCACTCCGGCTGGTCGGTCTCAGTTTGCCGCTCGGAAGTTGACGCTCAAACTCTCGTTAATAAATTATGTAAATTGTAGGCGCAAAAATCCCACTCCGACTGTGGCAAATGGAAATTTATCCATGGCCTTCATTAAAGGCGCAGGCAGGCAGACAAGCAGAGAGTCAGGGAAAGTGTCTTGAGCCTAAGCGGAAGTCAACAAATTTATGAGAGGAGAGGTCGTATTTTTATTAAATTAAATGCAAATTAGCAGGGCTAATGAATGCTATAAGGGGGCTCAAAATAGAATGCAGAGCTTGAAGAGAAAACCAGGAAGTTTTAGTAACATCATCGTGATTTTCTAGATAAATAAAGTATTACCTACTGCTAGACTTAGTTAAATATTTATTTAATTATTTCGTCATGCGTCTTCTTCTAATTAGCAACTGATCTCTTTACATTTTGTGCTCAATTGTAATTTTTCTCATTCAATTTGCAAAGGTTTCAACTGGTTTGACTCTGGCACTTGACTGAAAAATATGCCAAGCATTTCAACTAATGAGATCCACTTGGACTCTTGGTGATTTGCCTAAACGGCTTCTTTTAACTTTGGCCAAGACGTCACATCGCCCAGTTTGGAGAATGCAGTTCCCAACTTTTTGGTAAATTCCCAACCGCCTCCTGACCTTCACAGCTCGACTTCAACCGACTCGTTAAAGTTTTTTTTTTTGGGGAAAGTTTTCTTGTTCAGTTCTCATTTTCCATTCATCGCCGTCCCTTAGCCATTCGATGCATGACCTCAATGACAGCATTAACTGGGTAGCCGGGGAAATATAGGAGAATGCAGCGAATCAGTATATGAAAAACAAGTCCAAATAATAATCAAAACTTCACTGAAGGCGAAGTTTCTATTTAATTTTAATTAGAAAAGTTTTCAGCTTAAATTCAACTTGTAAAAGACATTTACTTGCGATTTTTGGTTCCCAGAGAGCAGGGGGGAGCCAAAAAATTAAAATAAAACAAAAGTTTCGCTCGGCGAAACTGAATGGAGATTGTAGGGCCAAGAAGCAAGGACTGAAAGCGAAAGCGAATGAAAATCTAATACCAGGACAATGTCTCAAGGAGAAGGACATTTTGCATAGATTGCAATAGTGCAAATTGAAAGCAACAGACAAAGGAAGTCAAGATAAATTTGGAAATGGAAATTGCAAACTTTCAAGCGCTTAAAAAGTAGTAACTAAATTAAATAATGAATATTAATATCTCTATTATAAAATATACCTTAAGTTGAATCAAATAGCGGCTTTGGTTTTATTTTTCACCTCTTTACTTTATTGTTCAGGACACAAACTCTAAAGTGTAATCTAGAAATCCGTATTTAAGAGCTGCCACGTGGTTGAACTGCATAAAACATTTATGTTTTAAAGCTCTCTTGATTTAATAAACTCGTTTTCATAGCCTTGGATTCTCTGGAATTTGTTTCCTTGCGCGACTGTCTAGAACCAGTTGCCGTGGGGAGGAAACTCCTCAGATAAAGGCTGGCCTGGCCAGGATGGGGAGAGGAAAGTCAGCTGAGTGATTACAATACACAACGGGAACATTTGTAACTTGGCCCAGACGCCGTCGGCATTTTATTGCATTTTTATCTTCCTGCACGAATATATATATGTGTGACTGGGTGGGTTTCAGTGGAGCTTTTATTTTTTTTTTCGGTGGCTTAGCTCTTTGTTTGGATGAGGATTTTATGAACTGGCCAAGAGAATGCTGTCGGGCATTTATTTTTGAGAAATTTCCATTTGAGGGATTCCTCGGCTTAAAGCTAACAATTACAAAAGAAAACCGGGCTTATCGCATCACACCTGGCCCACAATTGTGAAAATACGAATTTCCCTTAATTTTCATTCCACAAAAACCATACGTCAGCTAAGCTTGATTCAATTTTGCTTGACAAAAGGCAATATACAATCTGTTTTGATTGCGCACAGAAAAAATATGCGAGTGCAGGACAGCAGGAAATATAGAATATTCATTTGGCAGAAGGACAGGTCCCATCTCCATGAAGTCCACTTTCCTGGGCTTAATCACAGTCCCGAGTCGCCCGGTTTGGCAGAGACAATCATTTGTTATTTGATTTGCACATCAGCCGGATGTGGACGCGGCCACCCAGGCACAAGGCAGCCTGGTCGGCCATCCTTCCATCCATCCAGTCTGTCTGGCTGTCCCGGACAGCAAGCAGTCAGTCAGCCAGGATGTCAGGACATCGGCAAGTCAGGGGAGTCCGCAGTGCGGGGGCCTCGGGGTCAAACATTGCAATTTTCCGGCGCCACTTGATCCGGCCGGACTTCGTTGAATGCTGGCTGACTGGCTGGCTAGCTGACTGGTGTTGCTCCGCCGTTGGTGTCGTCAATTTTCGGCGGCTGCAATTTAACGGCCGTGTCGGCGGCCCGCAGATACAGATACCCGCGGCGTTGACGGAACGAATCGCATCTGGATTGGCCTGGCTGGCTAGCTCTCCGGGGATATGGCATCGATGCCCCTGATGAGGTGTTGATGCAGCGCAAGTGGAGTCAACTAAAGGCAAATTTGCCAGGCACTCGGCTTCGACTAGGATGGATTGCTTCGGACTTTTCACTAGTGTCTCTAGGATATTCCAGAAAATTGCTAGGAAAACCTGACATCACTATCTGGTAACGGTCAGATCCTACTCTTTACTAGTTAATTTACTTAAATAATCAGGCTAACTGGGGGCTTCTCATCTAGGCCAGCTCATCCAGTCGCTCTTAGCCCTGCCTCCTTCCCGTTGCCATATCGTTGACATGTGTTGCGCTCTTTCTAATTTAATTAAAACCAACTTAAAGCTGCCAGCGCAGCCGGCATGCAACTTCCCCTGAGCCCTTGGCCAATTTGTTACGCTTTTAATTTGTTAATTCATTTGCTGGTTGCACAGAGAGAGAGGAGTAGAGGAAACTGGGCGCCAGGGTATATCCTCCGCACCTCTTCATTGCCCTGGCTGGGGATTTTATTTGCTGGAAACATTTTTACGCCCAGCGTTTTGCGGCACCGATTGCAACAAGTGCAACAAGCCGACGCCAACCTGCCACACATGGATGCGCCTCCACAAGCGGAGGCAGTGATGGGTGGTACCTAGATTTTTGTACCTTAAGGTACTTTTTATGTAAAAGATTTCCTGTGGCTCTGAAGAGCATTTCATGAGAAAATTGTTTATAGGTTTACTTTTAAATTATTTAAATATTTTGACTTTAATTTGTTATGATTATGTTTAGTTAATTTTTTTATGTATATATTTGAAGGTACCGGTAGTAGAAAAAACATTTTATTTAAAAGGATTTAATATAAAATAATCCTTAAAAATATATTTTAAATAAATCTTTCACCATTTAAGAATCTATTAACCCTTACAATTCATTATATTTTTTCAAAGGTAACAATCAAAATTATTTAAAAATCTTAAAGGCTTAATATTCACATTAATATTAACTAATATTGTTTACCTTCTCTTCCGTTTTAGGTACCTTTGCCATCACTGCCTGCATCTGGTGCAAATACACACGTATTTGCAGTCGCTTATCCCGTGTTTGATTTTGTTTGTTTTAACTGCTTTCACTTTTCCATTTGGCCCAGAGTGTGTGTGTTTGTGTGCGTGTGTGGCGCCTGAAATGAAAAATGGCAAAGCGCTGTTTATTTGCTCAGCTAACAGCAGCCAACGAGCACACACACACACACACACTCGCAGTGGAACAAACACACTCACACTCTCGCCGCATGCAGAGGAGCCTTAAATTTCCCATTGCCTTCTCTTAGGCTGCGGCGCAATAAAGTTGCATCAATTTTTTATGCCGACACAAAGTGCGCTTAATAAATTTTATATCTTTCTTGATATATTAAATTTTTGGTGGCGAAGGCTAAGGGAGCGGAGGGACCTAATCGGGTTTTGTGGCAGCCAGATAAAAATCAGGTGCGAAGCCCATAAATTGTGTTCTTTTGTGCTATTAAAAGCGAAAGGGTATCTAAGCTAGGTGATGGTTTATAGTATGAAAGATAATATAATTGTTTGACATACTTTAGCTATATAATACAGCTCTTAGTAAAATATTTCTGGTTTATTTATTTATATACTTAACATTGTGAGACCATTCAAACTTCGTTGTTCTCTACACTTGGTAGCCCGTTGCTTTCCCAAATTAAATTATTTGCTGCATATGCCAAGACATTAGACGCCATGTGGCATGCAACATAATTTTTTATTCATCCCGGCACCGTCCCAGCGGGTGGTAACCATTCTCCTTTGCTCATCGCAAGAAGCAAGACGATGGAGCTGCCAGCGGTTTACTGAGACTTTAAGCATGTTTTGCTAGTGGGGAAACGCCCGAAAAGCTTGTCAATGCATTTTCAAGTGGAAAAGCGCCGTCATTCTCTCATCAAGTAATCAAAATAGCTGCTGGCGCTTGGTTGGGGATAGAAAAAAAGCAAATTGAGGGACTTATGCAACAGAAATCCAGACAAAATCCATGAACAATTGACTCGCTTCAGACCATATCTACAAATGGCCAAGCATTTGGCTAACTTGTATTTTTTTAGCTCCTTCTTTCTGGGAATTCATTTGCTTTTTTCTGCATCCTTTTCTCTTATGGATTGGGATGAGCAGAGAGTTAGGTATTTTGTAAAACAGAAACATATGTAGGAAGTATTATTCACTTATGTCTCCGTTTCTCAAATGTATTTAAGATTGACTCTTTGGTTTATTTAAGAAGACTTTAGGCATCAATTTCTTCCGGAAATATCTAAATCTGGCTATATACTACTCAAATGTGCCGCCTCCACCTCAATAACAATTCAGGAATTGACTTGTTTGCCCCAGAAAAAAGGAACAAAATAAGAAACGAACGAATACAAATGATTAATGTACGCTGTGTCAGCCGAAAAATATATGCTGCCTGTCTGTGCCCTCTCGCAGATAGATGACTTTTCCATGGCCAGCGGCAAAGACGATGTTGTAAAGGTTTTTCCTACCGACTTTGTATACATCGCTGCACTTGAAGGAATTAAGTCGAAAATATAGTTTAAACAAAGCTTACTTACGTAGTTGTCATCGGTTAAGCCTTAAATTAATAAAGCCTGGCTTGTGTTCAATCACAAATTTAATTAAAATATATTAAGAACTTTTTAAACCCATAATGGTAAATTGAAATAACTCAATATTTAAATGAAATAAAATAAATTCTCCCAGTGCACATACATCAACGACCGGTTACATCTGTTAACCGCTAGTGCAAACAACAAAACAGACTACAAGTTGTCTAACTTATGCTGATTATAGTCCGCATTGGCCGCAAGTTATTATCAAATGTCTCCCCAGAGTAATATATATGTATCTAGGAATACGCATTCGTTTTTCCTGCCTTTCCTCTTTTTTGGGGGGAGTGGACGGCAGGATGGAATGCTTTTGTCTGCGGGCCAGTGGGCGTGGCCAGGCGCTTAACACACTAATCGAATTTTGTGTATGGACAACCGTTTTATGGCCCGTGGTTAAGCCTTTTGGCCTGGCCTGGAACATGGCCAGCGTTAACATACAAGAGGAGGCAGGAGGAAAAACAAGTGCCGTTAAATGACCTTGTTAATCATGTTCCTGTTTGCTTGTGTGCGTGATTTATGCTTATTTATATTTTATTAACTTGACTGCCTTGGAGGGAGCAGCAGGCGCAGCAGGAGGAGCCTTTGTTTGAATTATGTCCAGCAGGGGAATATAATGAACAAGTTGTATAGGAATTTCGTTGGGTTTCATGGTCCAAAATATGAATTTATCGGCTTCAGAGATAGTGCTTTCCCGTGTTATGGGTCCTTGTGATGATATCGCGAAAAGTATGTAGCTAAAGAGATATATCTGGGGTTGTTTTTAAGCTTAAACGATACTAGTGGTAAGTAGTTTGGGTATACATAGATAGGGGAAGTATATTTTTACCTTTTTATTAACATTTATCGACCGCAGTTGTGTTGACTGATGGGCCAGTCTTCTGCTGCCAATCTGTGACTGCCGCTGACCGGTTGAGCGGAGAAACTCAATCAGCTTTTCACTTTCAACCATCCGAAAGGCTGAGAAGGACGAGGGGCTGCACTTAATAAACTCAATTAATCCAATTAAAATGTCATGTCCCATTAATGCGAATTAAACGCAGCGCAAATGTCCTGCAATTAAATAAATGCACTTAAACCAATGAAATGCATACAGATGTGCGCAGCAAAGGGGGTAAGTACACACACACATGCACTGGTGTGTATGGCATAAAGCCGCTTGACAGTTGAGAGATGAAAGAGGTTCGCCGACAAACAAGGTCGCGGGCTGGCAGGGGGAGGCGGAGCCAATGAGCTGGCACATTTACACGCCACGATAAACATCAATGAACAATTAAATGTAAAGCTGCAAATGGAGTTGCGGCCATGTCAAGTCGCATTTAACGTGCCGGCCAACCCCAGCCCCAGCCCCATCTTGACTTTATTAACATAATCGACAGTGTCAACGCTTTCGGCCATTTCGCCCCCCCGCTTGGTGTCAACTAATTAAATATGGTAAAATAAAACAAATAAATATATTGCCGGACAAGGCTGCGAGTGCCGGGTGAGGGCCCTACGCAAACAGTTTTTCAGTTTCCATATTTATTTATCATCGGCGAATTACAAACAGAGCCGCAGAGCAGGCAACATGCAATTAATATGCGTAATTTACACGTTGTTTGGACTCGATACATTTATTGTTTTCGGCACGTGGCAACAGTTGGCGGAATGTCGCTTCGGGTGGCACTTAATTGTACGGCGGCATGCCATTAATATTCCATTATGAATAGTAAAATACTTAAAATTCAATGGGTTACGCTGTCATTAATTTGGGCTTCAATATAATTATGAGAGGAATTAAGACGACAATGAGGATTTTGAGAAGAGGAATACTTATTGATAAATGAATTAAAAAAACAAAAAAATCAAGAATATTTATTTCCAAACGTAGTATTTCTTTTACACTATCAATTATTTCTAATGGATTATCGATTTAAAGAACGAAGAATAGATATTAAAAATAGTTTCAGAATAAAATTATTGATAAACTATGTCCGCAAATAATTTAACCTACTTTTAGACTACTATGTGCCACTGTATATATATAAAAGCTTATTTATATAAATTTTTATATTTATTTATTGGAACCTGAAAATATATTTTTAAATGTTGACCTTCCAATTCATGATACATATAAATCAACATTTCCATTATCCTTTCTTATAACATATTAAAATTTAATGAATTCTACTTTAAACACCTAATATCTATATATTATAAAAAATTGCATCTAAAAGCTTTAAATTATTTCTAAAGTACTACATATTTTTTATCGCTTCCGTTTTGTATGCTTAAAATGTTTTTGTTTTTCATTGCGGTCGCCCAACTCTCAAATTATTGCATTACAAATTATTAATTTCCAAGCTGTAAAGGGAGCTCTAGCAATTTGCTAGTGCCACCGTTTTGAGGAGGACTTTCATAAATGAATTGTGTTTCCGTAATTTTTTTTTTAATTAGCCCGGGCTGCTATTCATTTTTCTGACGTCTCCGTTTGCCGGAGTCATTGTCACGGTCTTCATTCTCCTGTGCTGCCACTTTGCCAACTTTTCTGCACTTTTGCGGCCCTTTTCACTATCTAGTCCTTTTGGTCCTTGTCGCTTCGAGTGCTAATTGCATTTCGTTCACCGTTTTTGGTTGCTGATTTTGTGCTTTGAGGTTTTTATTATGGCATAATTTCAATTAGCAGAGGGTTTTTACATATATCATTTTCTCACAATATTCGCTGCAAAATATAACTGAATTTAATTTAATTTGTATCGAGTCTGGCTCTCTTTTGGCACTGACCTAGAGAACACAAAAGAATGGCAACAACCAAAATCAACAATACCCCTCAAACACACGCACGTGTTTGCTCACACAGATATAAGTCGTATACAAATATTTGGAAAACGTGTTCATCATCCTGTTGACAAGGTCGTTTACAAAATAAATTCACTAAGCAAAATGTTTTTATTGGATTTAACTTGTTTATGCCAACGTAAGAGCCTTCGGGGACGGGTTTGGGGACGGGGGAAGCTATATATCGCTTGCCTGTAGGCAAACCCATAGGTGTGTTCATTGTTTTTGCTGGGCACACAATGATTGCAATATATTTACGTATTTATGGGCTGGGCTGCGATACGGTTTCTATAGTTTGTGGACAAAATCAAATTAAACAGAGAATGGCTAATGGCTTTGTTATGGCTTATTTATTCGGGAATCGAGTCTAGAGTTGTTTGCTGTTTAATAATACGGCATTAGCGAAAAATCTCAATTAAACTTGAATAAAAATGATTTGTTACTTTATTTGTGTATATGGGTTCAATGTTCATAAATAAATTAATAAAATCTTTTACTGTTTTCTGGCTTGAATTGAATATTAAATTAAAATTATATGGCACTACATTTATTTTAAATTTGCTAATGTTTAGAAACATGCATCCTACCTAAAAAATCATACTCAACAAGTTTCCCTCCAAAAAGAGAGAAAATGTAATTACAATTTTAACCATGGGTAACATGACTCTTTTTAAAAAATTCAAAAATCGAAAGAGTTCACTCGCCTTATTATTTAGGCTGCCGTCACTCAAATGTTCTACCATTATTGCCACACATTCTGTGGCGCACTTAGCCGATATTGGAAAGTTGAATGGTATGAGGCGGCAGGATTCTAGCCTGGCACTAGGACATGGCAAAGTCGGCTCATTGTAATTTGCGGGCTGTCAGGACGACACCTCGACGAGTTATCGCTGCATAATTTTCGGGGGTGCTGTGTGTTTGCTGCCTGTGCCAGGCAACGACAATGTCGAAAATAAATAAAATTTATGTTATTTATTTTGTAATTTATGCTCGTAGCCTGACTCCGAGCCTTTGTTTCCTGTCAATCACTCTGACAGTTGTTTTAATCATTTATTCGCCCGCCTGCCAGTGTTCTTTTTTCGGGGGTATAAATAGATTGATTGTAGTTCGAGAGTTAATACACCGATTCAAAGTCATTTCCGAAATTATCTAAATGCGGGTGCCACATTTGCACTTCCATGGCTGCCTCCATCCTTGCGTGCCTCGCAGGCATGTGAGTTATTTGGCGAATCCAATTGGGAAATCAAAGGAGCCCATAAAACTGCATTAGCCTGGCCTTAGACAGTGCCAGTGCTGGGACTGCCAGTAGAGCAGAAATCAAATTGCACTGCGAACGTGATATTATTAAAAATGTGAAACTTGGGGAATTCTTTGGAAATAGAAAAAAGGAAATTCCATCAAAATAACAGAAATTTTACAGCTCTTGAAAAATTGGTTTTGATAAGATACGTAAAAGATATATAATTCTTAAAAGAATAGGTACTATTTTCTTGGATGTATTGGAATCTTATTTTATTTTTTAAGAAACTTTTCTGCTCTCTAAAGGTAATTTTAAAATTTTATTTTAATCACTTTTAACAATTCATAAATTTTAAATATATTTAAGCACATAATTCTTCATAATTTTTAAGAGTTTTCTGTCTCTTAAACTTTCTTAAAAATTCTTAAAATATACAATTAAAATAATATATACTCTTTGGCGTAATAAAATATAAACCTTGTCTGAAAATCACTGCCACTGTGACATCTCTGGCAGGGCTTGGCCAAGGAGCTCGGTCCAAAGTTATGCATATGCATTTCTTTTGTTCAATCTCTGGCCCGGATTTGGCAAATTGTTTGCAGGGAAAACAAAGACTCAAAAGATGGAGAAGACCAGGATGATCAGAGGTTGAGGAGGCTGCTTAGCCTTAGCCCGGCAATCCAACTTCTTCGTGTCAGAGCAATTTATGCTGCCCGCCGCCCGACTCCTCGGGGGCAATTGTCTGACTCTGTGAAGGAGCTCCACACCCAGCTACAGCTGGCAATCTGCTCCTCGTTGCCGGCAGTTTAAAGGTTGAGCGTAGTTCAAATTGTTTGCCAGGTATTTTCAGTGCAGCACTTTTTCCCAGCTATTTGATCTGTGATTGAGCTGAATGAGCAAATAAACTTGTGGCTCCATGGACTCCATTGGGCATGCCAAAGACAGGGATGAAAGGTGAATGCGCTCAATGGGTTTTTGTGGCAAAACTTTAAGTATTATATATTAATGCTGTTGAGGATAAGACTTTTAATCGATTGATTAAGCTTGGCGTTTAAAATTTCTCTCATTTCAGTTTAGTTAAGGTAGTAAAAACAGAGATATAATATTGTGCCCAATTTTGATGTCTCTTTTCCCTTACAACTTTCCATAAATAATGTTGACTATTACTTTTTTTTAATATAACTACAGAGATCTCGTATTCAACTTAAATGTACATGATTTCCGACTTTATACGAACCACAAATATTACAATTTTTCTCAATTTTTCGATCTTTTTACTGCTGCCTGCAGTCCCCTTTAAGTATTTACAACAATTTATCAAAAATTATGCGACAAAATATCTGTGCCATGTCAACGTTTCAATAGGCGGCCAATAAAATTTATGGTCGATGCAGCGGCCCCAATCGCCAGTCCTGTCCCGGATCCAGTGGAAAACATCCTCCATACCCCTGCTCCTTCCTCCCGGAGTCTCCACAATGCAGTCGCATACATTTGTCACGAGTCTGCTGTGGCCAGACTTATTAAACGGCTTTTAGCCGCCGGCTCGGAACATCACTATTATGCCAGGAGAATATTTTCTATAGACCGCCGAGATTTATGTGTGTTCGCCCAAATAAGTTCTGCGGTTGTGTTTTGCAAATGATGCGGCATTTTCAGTATAGGGTTGAATGGGGAGATAAATAGGGAAGCCGCACATTGTGGAGTCAGAGGTCAGAAAGTGCTGAATCAGTAACCGTTCATCCATATTAACCCCTTCTATGGCATCACTTAACCACAATGTTATGATGTCTTCAGGAAATAACAAGGTTTCGCTGCGTCTTGAATTTGTATTTATAAAAAAAGGCAAAGTATATATATAATTGTATAGTTTTCAATGTTTGAGCGGAAGTGAAAGGAATTCATATATTTTTTAGAATTTATTTATTCATTTTACATAAATCAGTACCTTAGGATTTAAGCATTTCTTAAATATTTTTCCTTGTATTATATATTTTATATGGGCTTCAAAATACAATTAAATTGTATATATTTTTCGGCATTTCCTTTCTCCGTAATTAAAGTATTATTTTACTAAGGATTTCAATCCTACACAGACTTCTATTTCCTCTTAATACATTTTATATCACCTACACATTTTTATACATTTATCATTTTATTCTTTTTATAATGCAAAACAATTAATTGACCATTTTCTGTTTTGCCCGGCTCATGGTCTGTTCCGCTTCCACTTTCAACACCCTCAAAAACTTTTGTCCTGCCAAGAGTAAATTTAAAATTTATGAGGCCAGCTCCCTAAACTCGGCACAGGAGAGGGGCAAATGAAGAAATACAAATGGGACCCAAGCTGTTTATGTTTTTCGAACGTGTTCGGATCCCTGACATCCAGCTACACTTCCACGCAGCCTGTCCATTTGTAATCCCCCGCCCCAAGGCCGGCGTGGGTGGAATGTGCTCAAATTAAGTTGTTGCCTATGGTAAATTGTCATTCTGCTGTTTGCATGTGTAACGGAAAAGGATGTGGAAAATTATGTGTGAACCTGGGCATGGGCAGAGGAGTCGAGGAATGGAGAAAGGGAAATGGAAATGGACAATCCTAAGCCGCTTTAAACAGAAGCCGTCGACCCAAAGCAGTGTTTTCTGCCAGATAACAAACAACTGTGTAATTAGAAGAGACTTCGGGCCGCCCACAAAGAATGTCCTATGCATAATTAAACAGCAAATTAAGCATTATCAAGCAAGACCCAGAGCCAGCCTACACTGAAAGAGAGGGGAGCAGTGAGTGATGGCCCAAAGTAAGCCTATTTAAGGCAGAATAAGTGAGTGAAAATATTGTGTAATATTTTCTGTTAAATATATTCTATATAGTTCATTGACTAGAGTACACATTTTATTTCAGTGCACAAAGAACACAACCGCATGGTGAAATATTAATAACAATTAATAGGCAACAAGTGAATGGGGTCGAGTGTTGCCTAGTGACCTTCGGGGACATTTCATCATCTTAATGGTGGGCAGTTTCAGGGGCCGACAGCAAATCTGTGACAATACCAGCGCCCAGCCCTGACAGCGACACTCAAATTAGAGAGCTCTTGAGTTGGATATGGGGCTGGTCCTGGGAACGTCCTTCGATTAAGCGGCTTGGCCACCCCCCTTGGCACCTGTCATAGCGGTGTGGACTGTCAATGGCACTTAAGCAGACACATAAGGAAGCGGTCAGGAGCGGTGACTTGAGGGGGAAATCTGCCCTCAGGCGTTGGCTTTTGACGGGGTCTAGTCACTGGGCTTACGTGTGTATTTGTGGATAGTGATTGAGACCGCTGACCGCAGTTTATTGAGCTCTCAAAAGTGGGTCGAATGAAAACTTTGGAGGGACCTTGAAACTATAAGATGCTAGTGAACTTAAAAGTAAGCCAAAGAAAAGCGAAAAAATATAAATATAGATTTAAATATGAAAATATACATAAGGTTCGAAGGAAATCTTCTTTAAAGAATCTAAATAATTACCTTATTGTAATAAAATGTAATAGAAAACCCTACAGATTTGGCTCTACTTTGAGAATAATTAGTTTAAAACAATCTTTAAAACCCCGAAATATACCACAAGCTCAGGATGATAACCGTTCTACGAATAACAATAAATTTAATAAAAACTCTCCTGCTAAATTATGTTCTTGGGACGTTTTAACGATACAATAATCTTTTCCGGGATACCCAAAAAACAGGGACTAGAAACCCCTGTATCTGTCTGTTGCCAATTTGCAGAGCTACCCACCTGACCCTCATAATCACAGCAATTAGTAATTACGCAGACTGCGACCGCTCTGTTCTGTACTGCCACCTCTCCCCCACTTGGTTCACACCTGCCCCGGCACTTATCCCTTTTAATTAGGCGCCACCAAAAGGCAAATTTTGCCGGGCCCAAGGAGGCAGCCAAGTGGTAACTCTCTCTTCCCTCCCATTTTCATCTCTCTATCTGTCTGTTTTTTGCCTTTGCCTTTCCTTTGGCAGATGCTTCGACTGGCAGCAGGGCCCAATGCCTTCGGCCCATTTCTAATTTCCATTTTAATTATTACGAGTATTATTCTGAAAATCAAGTGAGCGGCAACTTTGGCAATTCCCACACCACACCACCGCCACCCGGAGGCGGCAGGATACCAGGCGGCAGCTGTTACGGTTTTTTGCTTCCCTTCGTCCCTGATTTCGCCACCTGCTGCCACGGCTGCTGTCTTCTCCTGGGAGCTCTGTTCCGGCTCCCTCCGCCGGTGTGTAGCTGTACCTGTGTGTTATCATATTTCACGCCTATTAGCGTTTTAATTTAATTAACATTTATGGCGACAGTTTCAGTCGGCTGTCAGGGAAGTCGCTAAGAATATTTATAGGAAGTTTGGTGCAACGATTGCTGAAAGGGTTACTAACTAAACTATTTTGGGTGCGAAAAAAATATAAGAAATATCTTATAATCACTATCTTTGTTAGGTTTAATAGTAGACCAATAATCTTTTATAGAAATATCCCTTACACAGAGTCAAAAATCTCAAGTTCAACAAAAGTTCTTCCCCATTTAATGCCTTTCTATTCACTTTGTGTTCAACTGCACTGTTTGACTTTGATGGGAAACTTTACGGCAACTTCATTGCGAGTCTGGCAGAGACACTCAAACGAGTTGATATTAGTTACCGATTCCGGAAATAATTTCACGTAGCTATTTGCACGTAAAGCCAGACAGCCGGGTAGCCAGACAGCCGGGCAGCTGGCAGATGTGGGAGTCAGATAGCGGGTTCATCCACGCCCACCGGCTGGATTTATTGAAGGCCTTGCCGGGCCTGGACACGGCCAAGGCAATTTGAGCTAGAAATTACATCCGCCTGCGCCTGGCAGGGCACTTGCCAGGACTTTGCTGGACTTTAAAGGAGTGCAACTAGCCCTAATAGGCAGTTGGAGAACACATCCGCTGCTGCAGCTGATTTTAATAACTTCATTAAATTGATCCGCACGAACGCACCTTCTCCACAATGGTTTGATTTATATTTGTTGTCATGACAACTACTCGCAGAGCTACGTCCCAGCCGCAGCCTGGCTTTTGTTCGGTTCCTGTGGCTCAGCCACAGGATTCGTCCAGTTCCATATCTAAACTATCAATCAGTTTTTCCGAGCACCGATTGTTTCTGATTTTAATGGGACTGAGCAGCGGTTTCCATTCGCATTTGGTTTGGTGTAAATCCGCACGGAAACTCGTGTGGTTAGCCTTGTTTGCTGTAATTGCCAAAAACACGAAACCAGACTGGATGTTGTATTTATTTTATCCAAAATCAAGCTAACCAGCCGAAGTAATCGAGAGTTAAATTATTAAATAAAATAGTTGAACTCACAGAATATATATTTTTTTTATTTTTATGATTGATATATTTACCAACTGAGAGATTATTTATATGTAAAAGACATTGCCTTGAATTTCTTGAATACTTCGACAGCATGTCTCCGCGTAGAAGGTCTTTTATAATTTATAATTTTGATCTAAGTGCATTTCCGCTGTAATAGTTCCTTGCTTTTTCTACATTTTTCCCGCCGTAGGTCAGCCCCGCCATGTTCTTGCCACGTTTTTCCGCTTCTATGTTAACAACAAAGGCAACGGCAGCGGCAAATGAAGAGGCTGCTGCGGGCCAAGAAGAAAGGAAAGTACAGAGCCAGGCAGCCCAGGCCCAAGGACGGCATTGTGCGATGCGAGACGTTTGCCATTGCAATTGCAATCGCAGTGCCGATGCCGATGCTCGTATTTTACCTGGGACTGCAGGCAAGCATGAGAATTTAATGAGCAGCCTCTGCAGGAGCTTTGAAGTTGAAGCTGCTGCCGGAGCTGCTCCTGGAGCTGTTTAAGTTTTAATCGAGTTATTGGCAGGCGGGCAGGCATAGGATATCTGCAATTAAATGCCAGGCTCCCACACAGAATAATTGCCTGAAAATTAATTTAAATTCACATTTAATAATTCCCAGGGCCTGGGCTATTTTCAATTTGGCTATTTGCGGTTTTGTGCAAATTCAGTTTTGGTCAAATTGCTAGACATATTGCACAATTACAGGCGCAGTGCTCAGACGGTTTCGGATTCGTTTCGCCTTGTTTCGGGTTGGTTTGGTTAGGCAACAACAATTACAGGCCATTTGTTGTTTTGCCTATTGAAATTTGATTTTGTGTTTTGTGTGTCCAGAGCATATGGAATTAGCCGAGCTTACACGTTTTGCGGTGCCGTAAAGTAAACGTTTCATATTTTCGGCCAAGCGTAAATCCCTCACAACCAAGGCTCTCTCCTCTGTCATGGCAATTTGTTCAATCTCTGCTAATTAAGCCGGCCATTATCACCTTTAATTAATTGACTCGACCAGCTCCTGTCACCAGTCCATGGCGACATTCACTTTTTCAGTGCCAGTGCTGATTGCAATGCTAATCACAGGGCCCACTTTCAACTTCATTTGTCCTCGGAACCGCACTCTTTCAATTAATTCCCGACGCCTCCCTTGCTAATTGGGATTATCTATTATTTGGCAATCGGGGGATTTGCATAATTAAAACGTCAGATTGGACTCGTTGGGACTTTAAATTTGGTTCGGGGGAACTGGCCGCAAAAGAAAACAATTTTTTGGCTTTTGCAAATGCAAATTTCATTGCTCATACGACATGTGCGCCCGTAGACCCGTACGTGATGCGTACGGATCGTGGGGCCTGGCTACGGACTGGGTTTCGGTTTCGATTTAAATTGGTTTTCATTTTTCGGCACTGCTCCTGGCCCCGGTCTGCCATATTTATTTTCGGTTCGCTGCAAGCGGGAGCTGCCTGGAAAATGCAAGAAACAGATAGAAGCGTCTCGGCCACATGTCAAATAGTAGTTGAGACGTGACATTCATGGTCAGGTTCGCATATTGCACTCGCCAGCCAGAAGCTAATCCAATAAATATGTGCAAGTGATTTGAATCGGCTCCGTGGCCTGACATTGCCAGCACACAATTCTCGGGATAATCATGTCCTTTTCCCGCCGGCATCCTCTGCAACTGGCACATGGAAAGCCATTGCCTGGGTTATGAGAAACTTTGCTTATGCATAAATTTTCACTCGCCCCGCGCACAGCAAATTGAAATGTTTAAAAGCGCATGAAAATGTTGTTACAACTTTGAAGTTTTTGCAGGAACGCTTTTTATGCGGTGCAAAAACTTTAAATGCCGGCTCGAGTGTGGTGTAGTGTGTGTGTACAGAGCGGCTCGGCTATTTGTTAAGAGCATTTCTATAAAATTTTCAAGGCTTTTGTTAGGGAAACTTTCGCTGCGAGCCGAGTAAAATGCTTGCGGAGAGCATTAGAGGAGGAAACTTTCGTTCGTGTACAGTTTAAATGTATATTTTTCGTACAAGAGTAGGGTAATTTACCATGGTTAAGCCCAGCCAAAGCCGAGCAGGAAGCCGCCCAGGAAGGCCACACACAGCCGTCGGCTGGATGCACATGCTTTTCGGGCCTTCTCGGCAAGCTGCTCGATACTGGCCAGGTTTGGAGTCTCCACTTGGTGCGTCTGCCCGGCGACTCGCAGCTGCCCTCGTACCTGATTAGAGCCCGGCTCGTGGATCACCCCGCAGGTATCCAGCTGGATGAAGCCCGCTTCCACTGCCAGTTGGAGGGCCAGGATCGTTCCCCCGGCGGCCATGGCTAGCAATTTGCTGGCCTTCAGGAGCACAAATCCGGTAAGAAAGCCGCCGGCAGCTCCCATCCCGATCTGGGTGTACGGCGATCGCTGGTTGAGGCTGCTCATCGCTGGGGTGAAGGTCGGATACAGTGGCTGAGCGCTAATCGTAGCTACTTCTACTTACTTCCCTTCCTCACTGGGAATTCATAACTCATTCTGGGTGATTCCCCCGTCTGGATGCTGGCAAATATTGTGCCACAAACAATTTGGTTGGTCTTTTGTGAAGGTTAGCTCAAAGCCTGCCGCTTCTCACACTACCCAGCTGAGCTCCTGACTGCCAGACCGTGGAACGTCTAGGCCCACAAAAACATCAAAGTTCGGTCGAGTCCAGACAAAAGTCCTTCGTATTCAATGGGCTTCAATTTAAGCAGCCCACAATTGGCCAGAAATTATGGGAAAATATCCAAAGAATTTAAGTAGTTATGTTTCCACTTTGGTGAAAGGAATTCAACACTTATCAATTAGGCAACTGAGTTTTTGGCATTCCAATTAAATCTGTATTTAATGTTAAGGTGGTTCAATTAAAGGGAATGAATAATTTAATATAATGTATGTATAATTAAATGAAATTAAAGTTATTAACCCTCGCTAGTATTTTGAAAAGCAATTTTATTATTTATGGTTCGTTTTCCTTTGCTTTTACCATTTAAATATTAAAACAAAAAGCTAAAAGGGCATTGTTTAAAAATTGTGAAAAATGAATAATTAAAATATTTACAATAGGAACTTTTTGGCCAATTTTTAATTGGCTTGGTTTACATTTTTAAAGGCTTGTTTATTTTTTCTTGGTGCTTCTAAATGTTCAATTTACCATGATTAAGCGCACTAAAATGTTAACAATAGAAACTTTTTTGATGATTTTTAATGGGCTTGGGTTATATTTGTAAAATTGTTAAAAGCTAGTGAATTGTTTTCCTACTACTTCTAAATGTTCATCAATTACGTAGCCATTGCCGTAGGTATCAGGATGGAAGGGTTCACGTTAACAGTTCAATTGCCTTCGAAAATGACTCCGAAATGGCCGCTTCACGTTTGAATGCATTTCGGTTTTTGGTGCTCCCTTTGCTTTTATTTAATTTATCGTTCAATTATGCGCCAGCCACGCCCGGTTGTAGGAACAGAGCCTCCAGGAGCCGTCGAGGTGTTTCTCGCTTATCACCAACTGAAAATCAAATTAACAATGAGCACGCAAATTGCCACAAATGACTGCGGGAACCAGGAGGGCCTCCGGACTCGGGAGAATAGCGGATAGTCCAACCATTTTTCGAGCGATTATCTAGGAGGAGTAATGCAGTCTTTAAGTGCTTTTGTGCAAACAATATCTCAGCCAGACAAGAGTCCAGACCCCTGGGCGCTGCCACAGAAACAACTAAAGTGTTTGAACATTTAAATTGACATTAATAGGAAAAGTAAAATGTGAGACTGTCTTGGACCCAGCGGGGGGCGGAAGGGAGGTCTGAGCACCACACATGAAATATAAATGAAACAAAATGCAACTTGACCATAAAATGTGAGCTCAACTGGGCGAAAAAAGAGCCACACGGACGGAGTAACCGAGTAACAATTTCAACATCAATGCGAAACGTGTTTGCCATGCGGCGAATTCTCTCACTGGTTTTGGAGTTGGGAAAAATCTTGATTTTCTTCTACAAATCCTTTGTTTTTCTCTGATTTCATGAGCGTTGTTCGAAATAGGTGCTTTTTGTAACACGTGCGTTTTATGGGGAATATTTTACGTTAAAATTGTGGCTAAATGCAAGGGAAATATTTACAATTTACATGATTTTTCATGAGAACCATTATTTATATATTTATTTACAATTGAACAAATCACCAACAATAATTTCAATGCAAATATCGTTGCTGAAATAAATTCCCATCGACAATTACGCCTGAAAGACCCCTCATAAGACCCTATTAAAAATGCAACTGTAGCTGTAACTGGAATGTTACGAACTCCGCTCGTTTGGAATATGCTGGAATAAGACAAATTGGACCTTTGAACTGCAACGGCAACTGTAGTCTGGAGTTGTTCGCTTTTGCGAGTCAATTGCACGTAAAGTTTTCCATCATTGCATGCAGGAAAATTGAGTTTTCCTTGGCTCAGCAAACACAAAGCACAAGCAGCGCCAGCAGCAGCAGAAGGAGAAAGCGAAGGAGGCGGGCGCAACAGTGCGTATGCGTAATACGTATTTACACAATTTAGAAGCCAACTGCAGTGTCCTCACTCCGTCCATATGGTTAATGCGATGTGGGACCACTTGGTACCACTGGACCCAGCAGCAGCAGCAGCAGCAGCAGCATTGGGTGCTGGTGCTTGTTGACATGCTGTAAATTTGAAAACAGTCATCCACTGGATAAAGAGTGGCCTGTTGGCTCAAAGCAAACGATTCGCTCCTCCCGGCCTGTTGGCCGCTTTATTTGTGTGCGGGCTTGTACAACAAATTAACTGTGGTAAGCTGGCGGACTGATGCCGGGTGGCGTCGGGGATTGGCAACGTTGTTAGTTGCGTTGTTAGCAGATGAACGCAGTTCTGTGGTTGCAGCTGCTCTGGCCAGGAGCAGGAGGTGGGCGAGTTAAATGGTTTGTCTGTTTTGGAACATTCATTTTGATGTTGCTGCTGGTGGGTGAAGTCCTTCGGAGAAATGTCAGCGAAAAAGCTATTAAAAATAAAAATTAAGGAAGTGTGGACGGAATAGAATTACTTCAAAGAATGTTTTTTAATTTAAAAATCAGTAGTTTTTTTTTAATCTTTTAATGTCTATATTTTAATTGGTATTATAATAATTTTATTTTAGATTCTTTTGCATGTTTCTTATGTTAAATTTATATGTTAGTTTTTGAGAGTTGTTATATTAATTTTATTATAAGAGCGTTAGTTTACATCTGATTAGAGGCAAATAGCATTGCACATATTCTACCGGCAAAGCTTGTTATAAATTCTCTGTAAATAGTTTTCTAGATTGCGGTATCCCTTGGCTTCCAGGAATTTGTTGAGGAAATTGAATTTGATGTTAATTAGTTGCCGATATGTTCGCCGCTGACTTGCGGTTCCTTCGATGCATGCAATGAGCCCCCCTTAAGACTTCCTTTGTGGTCAGGACAGACCCAGCTCGAGACCGTATTCCTACTCATCTTTTAGTTGCTTAGCTCGTGAATTATGCAAAGTGGAAAAAACGACTTGGGCAACTACTATTCTGGACATGCAATTCCATCTCGGCTGATCCCGCCGCTGCCTGAAACTTTTATATGTGGTGCGTGCTGGGTGCCAAGACCTTTTTTGGACCAAATTAGTGGGACACGCACCACAGCTTAATGCGGGTCCCGCAACAATGTCTCGCAGTTTGCATAAATGCATGGGGGACTCGACTTTACTTTCCTTCTGCTGCCGAATTTTTATGCATTTACTACGTGACTCTCCCCGAGGGCATTGCAAATTGTTTGCCTTTTCCTTGGCCAAGCGTTTAATAAATAAATTACAAACTGCGAGAAAGCTTCTTGGGGATACTTTTACTATTTGGAGCGTAGGTGAGATAAAAGTTTCACATTCCCAAGTGATTGCATTGCTCTTGCTAAAAGAATGTATAAAAATTATGTTATTATTGTTATTATTAAATATTAAAATAAGCCTCAAGAGCAGATATGCTTTAATGAAAGACATCAATATAGCTTAAAGTTAATAAATATACTTTATCCCTAAATATTTATTAATAATTATTAAAATATAATTTACATTTCAATTAATACTAGCAATTTGAGGTATTTTGTGCCCTTGTCTAGTGTCTGTTATTGGAAGCCCGCAGAAATTTTCGTCTCACTGGTTTTAGCCACTTTTCGAAAAGGCTAAAATCGCAGAGTGAGTCAGGTTCATGCAGTTGCCATGACGAACCCACTTAATTAGCAGAAAATATGCGCAAATCGAAAACCAAGGAAAGTGCCGGAATTGGCTAATTGGAGAATTCCAGCAGCAGTTTCCTTGTTTTCCGAAAAAAAGCGACCGTTCCGGCATCAACATTTGATTAATGAGTGGGACCCGTGTCTGACTGGGGTCATGTTAGACCAGTGATGCATATTAGAATGCAGCTCAGTGCCCGTTGGATTCTATTAACACTCCACTAACAGCCCGACAGCTGAAAGGCAGAGAGCCTCAACCATCGCATCCACCCACCCGAGGCCTTCCTTTTTTCGGAGCTGCTGTCTTCAGTGTAACACATGTCGCCACTTAATGCGTTGAGTGCATACGGAATGAGCCAAAATGGCTGAAAAGGCTGAGAGGGCGTGAAATGGGCCAACAACGCCACAACGCCAGCTGACGCCGCCGGCAAAATGCAACACGAAGCCGGCGACAGCTTAGGTCGTGCCACATAATTCCACAACCCCCTTGGCTAATACTCGAGATGAAAAACTGTTTTCCCAGCTATCCACTTTAAAATTGATGCCATTTTAATCTGCACGATACAGAGTTTTGTGCCAGAGTTAAAAATATTTAAGGGGAAATAAAGCAAGCCAGTAAATTTCTATGGTATCTCTTTGTCTTTTATAAAAGTAAAATTTTATTGTATAAAATGTTTTAAATGCTTAAATTCATGAGTGTTATAAATGTGTTGTGATGGTAAAACACTTCAAGTTGTTATAAAATATCCTTAAAGCAGGTGATATGTGATGTAATTTCCCTGAGTGCCAGGGAACTTCAATCCTTTATTTTGACTGAACGCGCAATGTTTGTCTTACTCTGATTTCGCCTGCTCTGGCCTGATAATTAAGCCTGCAAATTGATTAATTGTCCGCTGGCTGGCATTTTGGCCAGCCGAGCGAGTCCACAGAGGCCGAGGCCTGCCAGTAGCTTGCAATTAATAAAAAGGCGCGAAAAAATCTGTGGTAAATGCTGTCAGTGCAATCAATGCAGTTGATTGTCCTGTTTGTAAATCGGTTCAGTGGTGTTTGCTGGATAGATTTTTAAGCTTGAGTTTGCCTTTTCATTAAATTCAGGATTCCTTTCACGAGACAAAACCAGTTTCTTCTCCTTACTTAAGCTCCAGATGCTGCTGCCCATCAGGCTTGGTGTTAATACATCATCATCAGGCTGCCCCTCGTATGTGTCTGTCAGCCGGGCTGTCAGTTCGCAGTGCCATTGCAAATTCAATTAATCGAAATGCAGACGGTCCGGGCACACATTAAAAGCTGCTACACAGGACTCGGCAATCGTTTTATAAATTTGTGTGCTCTGCAATTTTGGAGGGTGGCTCGGCCGAACCCGGTTAGGGCTTGCCGGCAGTCAGGAAATTAGAAACGCATGCCACTTGGTGACCAGGACATATAGGATGCTGGGACCCGGAGGGAGGGCAACAATGAAATCCAAAACTCAAATGCAAGGGCAACAGTTGCATTTCCCGAAGGACTCTGAGCGAGATCCAACGCAGGGGCGTTGTCTGTGTTGGCCAACACGTTTGACTGCCATTTCCGTTTATGAATTGCCCCGCCCAAGGGGCACTTCCAGATCTGCCATCTGCTCGGCCCAGAGATGAACTGTTTGGGGTTTCATTGCATTCTTTTTTTTTTTGGGGAAGTGTGGAAGCCAGATCCAGGCTTTTAAAGAGCACTTTGCAGCGTGGCCAAAGTTGAAAGAGTTGAAGGCGCAAAAGATGGAATTCAATTACGCCACCGACTTCGTCGAAGGGTGCCGCGTTAGGCACTCGTGTAAGTGCATAAAACGAATTTGTTTATGGCACCGCCCTGGGAAAGCCAAAGGGCGACAGGACTTAGCGACAGGGAGTAACGCCCCAGACCAGGGACTGCAGCCGACAGCGGCGGCTCTCCACATGTGTCCCGCTTTGGCAGACTGGGGGACTGCCAAAAACATGGAATAACGAAATCCCCAATATGTTTATGGCCAAAGTTCAAAGACTTTTGTTTGTCTTTTGATGGGGTGCAAATTGAAATTGAATTTGGCCGGGTTAAACACAAAAATCGCCCCTTCAATGGCGTCTCCCTCGCATACTCCACCTCCTCCCCCGCTCTCACATAAAAGGCAAACATTTGCAGGAAGCGCGCCCGAAATATTTCAGCCACATAAATCATAACAATGGCCATATTGTATATGTAAAACTGCATGTAACAACGGCAACTGCAGCTGCATGTCGCCCTCGAAAGAGTGTGTGTGGGGGTGTGTGTGTGGATGTGTGTGCATTGCCCCACCACAAGCAAACAAAAATCAAAATCAAATGCAATATAAATCTGGCCCAAGCACTCGGAGAATTCGCGCCAGATGCTGTGGGCACACACCAGGATTTTTGTCGTTCAGAGATAACTCCGAATGACCTATGGCCAGCGAATGGGCGATCTCTGATTGTCAAGGACTCTAAGCTGTGGTAAAAAATAGTGTGAATAAAAGAAAATATTCTAGATATAAATACGTTATCTCAAATATTTTTTATTCCCAATATTTTTTACTATAGCTTAGAGTAATATATTTCTTGCTGAAAGTATTGTGCCATATATGCTTTTTTTTAATCTAAATTTTAATTTCGAGATACTCTAATATCACTGGAATTTTATCTCCCAAAAAATAGGTAAATAACGAAGGAAAATTTAAACTTAAAGGTCTCATTCTAAGAAATATCTACGCCTTATTAGTAAATATTTCTGAAAGAAACAACTATTAAATTAAAATTCATTGCCATTCCCATTCCTGATTTCTATAATAATTTCCTATCCCGTAAAACAGTGAGTATCACCAATTCGACTTTGTCAAAATCTAACTATAATTTTCCCTTACATTTTGTGGAAGCTACATTTTTTTTTTAGCTTCTCTTCTCTTCTTTTATTTTATTTTTTTTTTTTTTTAACTTTCCCCCTTCGTTTTTTGCCCCACGCAACTCTAGCAATAAATTGTCAATTTTTGAAATGTTTGCCATGTAGGCGAGGGCAATTTTATGGCCATTTCGGAGCTGATTTAATGCGCTAAGCGAACGGGATTAGCCTGGCTCGTAAATCTGCAGTTAGATGGGGCGTTATGGTGGCAAGCGTGCTGGCATGGCACGGCATCTCATCCCCGAACGACCGGCAGTCGACACTTGAAGCGGCCTTTTTCATAATTAAGTGGCGCATTGTTGCAGTCCGGAGGAGGGGCAGGGGGGTGTGACGGATTCCTTGTAGCATCATTAAGACACGTGGGCGGATCATCTTCTTAACAGGCACTTGAACATCACACGGCGAGCTGAAAGTGCAATTTGCGTTGACAACATAAACAGCCGTGGGTTAAGGGGGAGAAGAGGGGATTGTCTTGCTTTGGATGTTGCAACGTCAGAGCCTCGAGTGCAAGGGCACGGCAAGAAATAATGATATTCAAAACACATTTAAATAATAATAATAAAAGAAAAGTTAGATAAATATCAAAGATAGCTTTCAGATAAATGATTTTTAATCAATTTTAAGAAGTAAACATTTACTGTAATCCCAAAAAAAACTAAATTTACACATAACAAAATATATAAAATATAGTTTTTAGGTCATAGATAATTCCTGTAATTTTTCTTTGGCGTGCATCGCCAAGGATAAGCCGCGGGGATGATGCTCAACATGCATAGAGAATGCTGAGACGAGCAGCAACGAGGTTTCCGAACACGCTCTGTTACCCACTTGGCCCGCGGGTCCCAGCCCGGTTTTCTCAGCCGTTTGCCAAGCAGGATGAGAGCTCGAGGATGCGGCTGAAGAGCCTGCATACGCTTAGGCACAAGGCCACCTAGAAACTAACCAAGCAGATTTCTTTGCGCCCCAAGCCCACAACGAATGCCATTATAAATGTCGGAAAGTTAAGCAGCAAATGCATGAAAGTCAAGTGGCGGTTTGTTATTTCCCTCGTCCCTTTAGCCGCTGCTCTCCAGCACAATTAGAAGCGCCCAAAAGGACGCTCTGTCCCTGACTGCTTCATATTTCATAGCGAAATGCAAAAACGGAAACGGAGGGCAGCAAAAACTACTACAAGTGGTTAGCAAACAGTGAAACAGTGACAAAACACAGCAAAAGGACATGTGTAAAGGACAGGCGGACTGTCAGTGTGGCCAGGGGGATACAAAAACTGGAACTGAAACAGGAAAAACGACAGTCAAGGGAGGAAACATTAACAACAAGCCATGTCGAGTCCGTCACCGGCATTGTTTCCCCGGACGTGGGGGTTAATTTCTGCGGAAATGGAGCCAATATTAAATCAAACTGCAATATTTTGTAATATTTCCTTTTATTATAGTGCTTATTTATTGAAAGTTCAAGGCTTTTAAAGGCACTCGATTGTAACTTATGCCTGGAACTGTGGTCAACTCGGGATTTGAAATTTACATGCATGACAAACAAATTACTTGAGAAAGGACGGCCTAGTGTGGTTCTGCGTTTTCAATTTGGTTCATTGTGTTAAAAACAAATGACGAAACTTATGACCTACATGCCTAGCCCACCCATTCCGCCCATTCCTCCCATTCCGCCAAGTCCGCCCAGGGCCGCTCCTGCAGCAGCGGCATCCTCCAGCGGCATCTCGGTGACCACGGCCTCGGCGGTTGTCAGAAGCGAGGCAACACCGGCGGCATCTGTGATGGCGGTGCGCACCACCTTGGTGGGGTCGATGATGCCGCGCTCGATCATATTGCCGAATTCGCCCTTCAGCGCATCGTAGCCGTAGTCGCCGTCCAGGATCTCCACCTTGGCCACGACCATGGCACCGTCAACGCCCGCGTTCTTGGCTATGGTCAGGCAGGGCATGCGCAGGGCCCGTTTTATGATCTCGATTCCCATGTTTTGATCCTCGTTGGAGCCCCGAATGTCGTTCAGCTTCTGGATGCAGCGCAGCAGAGCGGTGCCGCCGCCAGGCACGATGCCCTCCTCCACGGCCGCCCGGGTGGCATTGAGGGCGTCGTTGACACGGTCCTTCTTCTCGCTCACCTCCACATCGCTGGAGCCGCCCACCCGGAGCAGGGCCACGCCCGAGGAGAGCCGCGCCAGACGCTCCTGCATCTTCTCCTTTTCGTAGTTGTTGGTGGACTCCTTGATGGAGTCGCGCAGGTGCTCCACGCGCTTGTCCACGTCCTCCTTCTGGCCGTTGCCCTTGAGCAGCATGGTGTCATCCTTGGTGACCACCACTTCGCCCACGCGGCCAAAGTCGCTCAGCTTTATGTCCTCCAGCCGCACCAGGTTGGCCTCGTCGCCAAACACGATGCCGCCTGTGGCTATGGCCATGTCCGACAGTGTGTCGTTGCGATTGTCCCCGAAACCGGGCGCCTTCACGGCGCACACCTGCAGGCCAACCTTTAGACGATTCACCACCATGGTGCTCAGGGCTTCGCCCTCCACATCCTCGGCAATAATGACCAGCGGCTTCCGCTGGGCGTTGGCCAGTTCCAAGGCCGGCACGATGCTCGTCGCCGACTTGATCTTCTTCTGGGAGAAGAGCAGCAGGGCGTCCTGGAACTCGACCTTGGCCCCCTTGGCGACGTTGATGAAGTACGGCGAAATGTAGCCGCGATCGAACTTCATGCCCTCGATCACCTCCAGCTCGTCGCAGAGCGTCTTGCCATCCTTGACGGTGATGACGCCGTCGCGGCCCACCTTCTCGATGGCCTCGCTGATCAGGTTGCCAACGGACTTGTCCCCATTCGCCGATATGGTGGCCACCTGGTGGATCTCCTCGGGCGTGCTGACGGGACGCGACATTTTCCGTAGATTTTCCTTGACCGTCTCGATGGCCAGCATAACGCCGCGGCGGATCTCCACGGGATTGGCACCGCGAGAGATCTTCTCGAAGCCCTCCTTGGCGATGGCGCGTGCCAGAACAGTGGCCGTGGTGGTGCCGTCGCCGGCTTCCTCGTTTGTATTGTTGGCCACGTCCTGCACCAGCTTGGCCCCGATATTTTGGAATTTATCCTTTAGGGCAATGGACTTGGCCACCGTCACGCCGTCCTTGGTGATCTTAGGCGAGCCCCAGCTCTGCTCGATGATCACGTTACGACCCTTGGGGCCCATGGTGACGGCCACGGCATCGGCCAGCACGTCCACGCCCTGCAGCATCATGGCTCGCACCTCGGGCCCGAACTTTACGTCCTTGGCATAGGTGCGTGCCTGCCACAAATGACTGCTGATGCGGGCAGTACGCCGCAGACTGGACGCGTAGTTATTGGTAAGAATGCGAATCATGATGATCTAAGGGAGGAAGATTTGAATCAAGGGTTATTATACATGGCTTATTGCTCACTCACCGGTAAATTTCTTTTATAGAAAAATTCGTAATCACTGTTGAAGCTCCGGAAGTCAAATGTTAACTAAGAAGAAAGCCTTTAGAGAGTCAAAAGGTTTTGAAGTCTCGGACGCATTAAGCCTAGCACACTTTGTTTTTTTTTAGGTAAAAAAATGGTTTCTTGATTAGTTTTTCAAAATAAAAGAATTATTTCTCAGAAAAGTTGTATATAATATTTATAATAACTTTTTAATATTATCAATTTAATAAGAAATAAAGTGAGTGTCAGCGCAAAATGGTTTATGAAAATTAAATCCTATATTGTTTCTTTGATTTATCAAAATCAAAGGTAGGGGGAGATATACTCAAATAGACCTGCTCTACCCCTTTCGCAATCGAAATCAGCAATCGGAGACAAGGCAAACTTCTCGTGGAACTACACCTCCCAATCCCAATCCCAATCCCATTCCCAATCCCACCACCATTTACCTGGGCGACAATTTGTAACCGAAAAGTGAAAACCATTTAAATAGTCGTAAAAATGTGCGACGACAGCGACCGAAATACAATAAAAGCCAAAGTGGAATGGCTTTTCCACCCCTTTTCGCAGCCGCTGTTTCCCCTGCTTTACCCCGCTTTCCACCGCCTTTTCTCCCGAGAAACATAAGCTCTTCCGCCGGGGTATCGTTCGCTAGTCGCTGTCAGCTGCGCTTACAAGCGCGCGGGCAAATTGAAAACTGTTAAGGCAACGTAAGGCGAGGCGACCAGGACACTAGACATCGAGGACATCGGAGGACGTCGACAAATGGCGGCGCTTGTTCATGAAAATTTAAATTGCAAAATGGGCTCAAATGGGTGGGCGTTGGCAAAGCACTCGCCGCCGTTTGCTAATATTTGTGTTTTAATTACCTGGAAAAGTGTCACGACAGTCGCCAGCTGAGCTTGGAGTTGAGTGCAAATTTGCTGCCAACCTGTGACAGCAGATGACGCTGGCCAATATCTTGGCCATCTTGGAATTACTTGTAATATTTTTAAATGTAAGCGAATGGTTGAGGGAATATTTCCATAGAATTAAAAGGATATACATTTTCAGGTGGCTGAATGGAGCTCTGTCTCATTTCATGAACCCGGAAAAGAATGATTGATCTGAGAGCCTAGAGCCTTGGCATAAAGTAATCCGCCCAAACTGATGTATCTGATTCAATTACAAGAGCCACCGAAAATGAGCCGGCATTAATATTACAACACAACGCTGACCTATTAAGGTGGCAGCTGGGGGAGAGAACGCCTCCGGTTAAGGATCGACTCAGGACCAAGGACTAGGGAGCGCCCACGCATCATTAGGGAAATGGCAACGAAATTAAAGAAAATTAGCAGCTGACTGGAGATGGCAAATGAGGCGCATTTATTTGAATGTAATCCATTATGAAATCGCATAATGAAGAGATTAGCACACGCATACGGGGCGCAATTAATAAATGACCCGGCAAAAGGACAGGAAGGACGAGGGCAAGGGCCAGGAATGGTCTTCTGTCCGGCCGTTTGCGTGCGAGACTCGCGAAGAAATCCAATAAATTAGGCAAACGGTAATCATTAGTTTCATTCCCGGCAAACATAACATACATATATAAATATATGACACAGACAAATAAATCAGTTCGAGTTTCAGCCCGCACTTTAGTGATAATTATACTAAAGGCGGCCCAGTAATGGGACAATAAGTCAAGACACAATTGTGATGGAGCAGCTGGCCGCTTATTAACCCATTGACGCTCGTCTTTTGTGTTAACTCTCGCGAACAATGTTCGCCCCAAAAAAGGCTTTGCACTTCATTTAACTTCTCGACTTGGCTTTCCCAGGATCCCGACGTCCAAGGACGTTCCCAGGCGCAGCTTCCCACTTTCTCATCGATAATTAACCGCAAAAACTTGGCACGCAACAGGAAAAGGGTAAAAGGGTAAACGGGATGGGGAAAAGGGGGCGAAATCGGAAAGGGGCACCGAGCCTAAGCATAAAGGGGTTAATGGCATGGCACAAAGTTTAATTAAAAATACGTGCGGCGGCTGCCCGGCTTTGTTAACTTAAAGTGCGAACCAAAATCTTGCCAAAGTTGAAAGGAAAATTGTAAGCGGATTTTCCCAGAAGGTTGATTAGTTGATTGGTTGGAAAAAAGGGTAAATTATTATTTATAGATATGACTTAAAGGGGAGACTTGATAAAAGGCAAGGAGCAATGGATAATTATTAGGAAATAAGTATTAATTGGGTTTGCAATTTAAATTTAAGAAATAATTATAGGTTAACTTAAAATAATTTTAATAATAATTTAAACAAGAGTATAATTTAAGAGCAACACCTCGCAAGACAAGCTCCCTATATGCATACGATTATTCCTTGATAGCAATTATTTACAAAGGCAAACCTTTAGTGCTCTTCGTCACCTACATGGTCTCTGTTTTCGCTCCAGGAATCGCGGTATTTTGAGCTCAGCCCCATAAAGGCCGCCTGCAGTTTATGGCTGTAAACGTGGTCAGCACATACCCTCCTCCCGTTCACGGCCCGCTCACTCGTGGCTTTTTGCAGTTGGCTGCACATTTTGATTAGCCGGAGGCTCGGCTATGGTTTGGCTTTTCGAGGGGTCTTTAACAATTGCCGCGCTGCGACGAGACACGCGGAGCACCCGCCTCCGAAAGCCACTCATGGCAGGCGGCGAACACACCGCCCGCTGTCTGGGCTCGCTCACATGTGCCGGAAGCGCATTATAAAGGGCATTTCCGGTATTTAGGTTAGGTCGCTCGATCCGGGCCGTGCTTGGTATTTATAGTTCGGCGAATTCGGGGAGGTCAGGTGGAAAAGGTCACACTCGCAGCCGGCTAAGGCCTCGCGTGTGTGACGGCTTTCGGCATAAGAAATGAGCTGGGGGGAGAGAGACGGGATTCCAACTTTACACTTTATTCCCTTCGGCAGGCGAGAGAGGGATGGGGGAAAAAGTTACCCAATCAAAAATTATGCTGTCTGGGCGAATGAAAAACAAGTTCGGACTTCGAAATGCAGTGCGTTGCGAGGCAATCATAAGCCCGGCAAGACACATCCCCGAAACTTTTGTTCGGGCGAAAAGTTTCGTCTTAACCCAGTCATCGCTTGCCGCCAAATGGCGAAAGAAAAACTGTTTGGGGGAAAACGAAGTGGGAACTGTCCAAAAAGTGTTTTAGGTTAAGCGCAAACTTTCGCACACAAACGATTTTTGACGGTCATTTTAATAAATTGAAAACCGGCGGAAGGGATAAGACAAGGGCCCTGGTCCTGGTCCTGGTCGTGGTAGTGGTCCAAAATCGATAGGGCCACCACCCTCCGGACGATTGCAACTTTTGCTCCTTCCTGGCCGACATTGTTTGGGCAGGCTCATAAAATCTGTTTACGGGCTTATAAATAAGCGATGCGATTTGTTTTTCTTATAAAACTTTTGCTTCCTCCTGCCATATCGGCCCCTGAAGCGGCCCATAACTTATGCATGTCAAGGACCTCGGAACTAAACAAATCTCGGATCAGCCAGAATGTCTTCTTCATGGCCAAAAGTTTTTAACATTTTTATTGAGTTTGCTTTGTAATTTAAATTGTTTGTCCCCAACTTGTTGACACGACAGAGGGATGCCTAACCAAGTCGGGGCGATGCCGGCATGGCCAAAGGATTCCCTGCTGCCAGATGACAGCATAAACCAATGGCATTTTATCTCTCCCAGTGACTTTCAATCAATCGCATCAGTGTTCATTGTAGCGTCTAACAATTTGTTGTCCGCCTGGTTGCCCTCCCACCCACACATGCACACACTCGCCCACTCTGGGGCTCCCATTGAGGCGATGGAATAATCGAAGCTTTAACATATCCGTCAGCGACAGCCACGAAGTGGGCAAGAGGACGGAGTTCTGAAAAGCTGGAGGGAAACGATATCCATATGTGTGTGACTGTGTGTGGGGGGTTATGATAAAAAGTGCACTCGATACCGAAGCCCTTCCCATTTGCCTTGCAACCCTTCAATTTTTGCACAATTGCAAGCATCATAGAGATTCCCTTGCCACGGGGCGTATACGTAATGCACGTTTCAAGAGGAATGTGTTGCATACTTCTGGGAGAGGTAATGAATTAGGTATGGCGTAAGCATGGAAATTAAAAGCAAAGGTGTGCGTGTATACATATTATTATAGATAAATTTATAAAACAAACATTATCCATTTATTTAATAAGTTATGATTTTTGTAGCTTTCATATGAAGGAGGAGAGGATTCTATTTCGCAAGCTACAGAAACTATTAACAAATTACAAATATTAATAAAAATAATTTCAAGGCTATACAACTAAATTAGGCAACAACTAAAGCAACACAAGTAACCAACCATAAACCACTCTGAAGTAAATCGTCTCAGTGCGTTATTCTTCCACACACAATAACCCACATACAAACACCAAGTACTTCACCATTCCCTGCCTTTATGCAGATAAAAAATCTCTATGCAATTGTCTCCTCAGAACAAGTTGTTCGCGCGTATGTGTGTGCAGGGACAATAACAACATAATTCATTTTGTCACTTGTATCTGCTCGTTATTAAATTGTTTTGCGAGCCACCTCTTACCGCCTGCCGTTTGCCCTTTGCCCCGCCGCTTCGCCACTTCTTTCGACAGCTTCTGGCTGGCATAAGAAATTTATGCAAATTATAATACGCAAATACACAAGTTATATTCGGAGACACAATAAACAAGGTCTGTGTGCCATGTTGGGTGCGAAACAAAGGAGGAGAGCGCCAGCATTAACTCGGCCTGCACCTACTAGTGGTTGGGCCTGGAAGCCGGGAGTCCTTTCATCCTGACATAATTGCGAGAGCTGCACGAGTGCAGGATGCTCTGTGCCTCTGTATGTGTGCGCTTTAAGGCAATGTGCTCGAAACGGGCGTATGAAGTCGAGAAGTTGTCAGACATAATTGAAACAATTGCAATTGTTGCCGCCTCTTCCGCACTTCTTTCTCGCCTCGGCATTGCATTCTTTTCATTGGCAAAGAGAAAGGCAGGCATGAAATGCCATTCCCTGCCAGCAAGGCTGATAATTATGAAATACACTGAAGCATTTCAGTATTGTTTACCCCCGAGATGGGGAGATGGGGGAAGGCCCAAGGCAGTAGGATCTGGGGAATGAGGCGAAAATACTGAAAGACATTTGAGAAAGGGAAGCATAATTGTGGGAAATTTTAATACACAATTAAAAGTAATCGATGTAGCTAATCAAATGTAATAAAACTAGACCGAATTATATTAAGAAATCCAGACTAATTTTATCTTGGAATCATTTTAATATAATTTAATAATCAAGCTTCTCTAAATCAAACCTCTTAAAATTTCTACTGATTAATAATTGCTTTCTTGTGCTAAAAAATATAAGAAATATTTAAAATCTGTTCCCAAAAATTTTCCCCCAGTGTAAGCAGTCGGATATCAGACAACTGGCAACAAGTCCCAGCTCTCTTCTCTAGTCTCCAGCGCCTAAGCCTTTGCAGTGTTCTTCCTATTCAATAATCCATTGGCTGGCTGCCAAACAGTTGGCAACTCGGAAGCCATTCCGGCGATTATGAATAATTTTCTGCGGCCCTACTGCTCGCTCTCGGCGAATCGCCATTTTATATATAGTATTTTCAGCTAGTTTTTTGTTGCTGGCGCAATATAAAAATGCATAAATTGAAAATGAAACTTGAACTTTATGGAGCTAATTGAAGGCTGGCAATTCCAGAAACTGGCGGGTCAGCTCGAATTGATGGATGGCTGAGAGCCGGGGGACCTATTTTTGGGGCCTGAGTATGGGTGTGGAAATGGCCAAATGAAATTCAATTTGACTTTTGGCTGCCATTAAATGAAAAAGGATCAGCAGCAGGAGGACCAACAAAAGCAACAGTGAAAAATAGTCTGTGGGTGTTGATTCAATTGCAGTAAATTTTTGCATTGAATGATTTCGGGCACAACAATTTTCGAGGGCAATTTAAATCGCACCCACACACACACACAGCCGGCGATGGTGCAATTAACATTGATGGAAGCATGGCAGGACTCAGCAGAGACCGGGGATTGGGAAGGAGCTGTGCAAGTGGAAGTCAATAAAATGCACAGCAATTGCAAATGTCGAGGCTTCAATCAATGTGTCGATATTCGCCGGGGGAGGCGAAAAGGCCAAATGTTTTCATGGCTGTTTACTTAAAGACTAACCGAGAGTGCAAGAGCAGCTGCAATAATTCCATTTGGTTTAAATCAAGCCTGAACCATATATAATTACCTCTTATAGATCCTCAGAAGTAGCTATTGTCTGCCGCAGAATTGATAATTTAAGATTGTTCACCACACACCGAATTACACCTTGAGTTTTAATCACAAATTGTTTTCTTGACGATGGAATATAAGTTGATAGTTGAGACAAGGTTTACTAAGCAACAAAAACTTGAAGTTACAAAAATTCAAGTCACAATAAATTGGAATATTGATGATAACTGCAAGTGGTTATTTGGAGTAGTTAAAGTCATGGAATGCTAAGTTTAACATCTCTATTTATTACCTATACAATTTTGCTTAACATAATCTAAGTCTCTGAAGTCTAGAGGCAGATTCTCGAACCTAATCTCACCTGAAAGAATGTTACTTACCTTTAGCATAAATTATAAAAACCTGTAAAGATGGTGTTGGGCTTGGGAACATGTATGCTCCGATAAATAACTCAAATCACGTTCAGTAAATGCTTGCAAAATGCTGCAACAAAAACGGGTCCTTATTTCCATTCCGTTCGCAACCCTTCTGGCATCCTTTGGAAGTCGATGCAAATCTCTTATTGACAGCACGTTCAGCATGTAGACAGACATTTTGTACACGTTTATCGGGTTCATTTTTACTATTTGGATTTATACGGAATGCGTTGTTGAGCAGGCATTTTTCCAGATAGTATATAGCCCCGGCGGGCGTGAGTTTCCATTTAATTGCTTCCATTTAAAAAATAACTTGATCGAAATTGTGGCAATAATATCTTAGTTTTTATTATTTTTATTACACAACACATTCGGTTTTTTCGCACTCTGTTTATATCTGCAAAAAAATATAATTTTCCCCAATGGCATTTGAACGATTTTACCAGAATTACTTTTATGGATTTCAAACACATTAACCTGGCAATAAAATTGCATTGATTGATTGATCGATTTTCGCCAGAAACTCCTCAAATTTTTTCTTACAAGTGCTTCCAGGCCTTTTATGTGGCTTTTATGACGGTTTCGTAATAAACGAATTCTTACCCATGTCATTACAATTAATTTTCATTTATTGTCGGTGATTTCGGAGGGTTTGTGGGACGGAGTAGACGTCCTCCGATGGCGTCAACAAATCTGTTCAGGCTTAATGGTAAAATAAATATAAATAAGGGGGGAAAACAAAAACATATTTACCTAACGACAGTGGCTTGGCGTGGCGAGACATTCTGAGTCAGGGATAAGAAGTGAAGCCATACAATTGAATTGCAAAGAAAGGACGAACATTATATTGCATAAGGGATTTATGAAGCCTAACTCAGATTTCTGATCTGATGAAGCATACATTACCAAGCTGGCATTCATTTTGTCCTTAATTTAAACAATCTCTCCTTAAAATTAACCAGGTGATTGCCGGTTTGTTTTCGCTGCGAGTGTGTATAAGCTTATTTCGCTTAACGGCTTAATGCACTAATTGACACTCACATATGACAAAATATAAATATTAACTGTCAGCCATGTGTGAGGTGATAAAGTGTGAAACCGAGCACAAGGGGATATTCAGGCGGCAATTCTGCGAATGTTGATATATGAACGGACGACTATATTAAATGACATAACGCAAATATTTGTATTTCATTCAAAAACTAGAATGGAGAGGCTATACAAATACGAGCACTTAGAGTCGGCCATGGATGCAATTGGTAAGCGGTGTGGCATGAAATTCGATTTGTCATTCTCTCACCAAAAAAATATAATCAGTGAAAAGTTATTTAAGCCTGCGGAAATCAATAAGTTTGTAGTGGAAAAACTTAAATATTTTTTGAAGTATTAAAAAGTAAAGGATTAATTCTTGGTTAATTGTGAACTAATATGTCGAATAATTTTTGTTTTTTTTTTTTTTTTTTTGAAACTAAAACTACAAATTCTATAAGATGTGTAAAATTTATTGTACAATTTATTTAAATAATATTATGAATAATTTTCAGAACACAATTGATTTCTGCATTGTTGAAAAGTATTCAAAGAAGAGATGTTTATGCATTTTCGCTGCCGTTAAAATTTAGCAAATCTAATCTCTATTAATTAGGAACTTCAGAGTGAAAACCCTGCCTCCTCTACCGTTTTGTTTCATCCGCTATATCGGGTTTCATTGAATTTCAGGATGCAGGCTTATGACCAGGTACTTTGCTTGTGGCCAGACCCCACATAATGCGTTTCAACTGCAGGCGAGCGCCAAAAACGGCAGCTGAGTCAGAGGTATCCGAGTCAGCAGAGGCTATATCAACCATTGACAGCTAGATAGGGCACTCCCCCATTAGAGCCCACTCAATGGCTGGCATAATGCTGATGTTGTTGTGGCCGTGATGCGAGCTAATGAAAATGACTACCACAGCTGACTGGCTAATTATGGCCGATGGTCGAGGCTGAACACGGCAAATCAGAAGGGAAAATCGAACGAGCCTTACTTGGGCTCGGAAATCATTCCCCATCACTCATACGCCGTGTGGGTTTCACTTACAGCTGATCAGACACACCAAGCCCACCACCGGCTCTGACTGTCTGTCTGCCAAAAGGGTCTCACAACTGACGAATGTTGAATGCCTGGGCCTAGCGAGAGTGAGACTCTTGTTTACCCGCCGGACCCCAGCATCGCTCTCTGTGCAATCAGACGGAATATTTCGCGCTCCAAGTCGCCAGCTTTGCGGAAAGTGTTGCCTTAAAGCGGGGCTCCGCTTTCCTTTGTGACTGTGTGAATGCCTCTATTCAGCCCGCTGCTTTGCATTCCGCCACCCACCGAGCGCCTTGGTGTCCTTATTAAGTTGGCGCCTTGCTGGCAACCGAAACCTGCTCCGGCCGGGCAAACTTTTTAGTATGCCAACCAGAATCTTATACTGCTTTCTATACCCGTTTCTTCGTGTAGTTTAAAGGGGATATTAAATTTTAGATTTAATATTTATATTTCAAGGGTACAGAATAAGCTTAAATTATCAGTTTTGAGTTCAGGAATAAATGCTTATTGAATACAAATTAATTTTTTAAGCCCTTGCAAAACAAAAAATCTAAGACCTTTTCATACGTGAAAATAAAAATTGGTCGAACTTCCTAAAACTTTAAATTCAATTTATAGAATCCCTAAAATATATTTAAAAAGTAGAACAAACCGGATAATAATAATATTTTTCACTCCTTGTGAGTATAGTTTTCTCTCATCAAAAGTCAATGGGTATTTTATGGTCGTGATACCTATAATGACTTTCTTATTTCTCTTTGCTTGCTCCTATTTTTTTGGCATCGTCATCATTGCAACTTCATTGTCAAAGTTGGCCAAGACGAAAATCGCGAACGGAGGGCGAACAGAAAACTAAAGGCGGGGCAGGGAAAGTGGAAAACTGCAAAGAAATGCTCAAAAATTGCGTGGTGCAAATACTATGAACGTCGAGTGGCGAACGTAGAGGCTGCGGCCTGCCAGTTGGGCGCTAATTATATGTAAATAGCTGGAACAGAACCGCTGCTCAAGGTGCCAGATAATTGGCCCTCATGCCGCTGCAGAGACAGCTGGCAGTTGGAGCGATCGGCAGACTGGCTGCAAAAGGAAAACTGCAGAATTGTCAGCACGTGACACATTTCACTTTGGCGCCTCCCCAACTTTGCAGCTCAGCTTCCCTGGCATTCACGGAATTTAAAGACTCCCGTCTCGAATAAGAGCAAATATTTTCGAATACTGCGTTAAGAGTCCTGAAATGCTAACGATACAGGCAAGTTTGGTGTCAAAGAAAACCAATTCAGTTGGCTTCTGTTTCTGTTTTTGCTTTCAGAATTTAAATTTAAATTGAAATTTAAATTAAGGCAATTTAAAACCCTTTCCTTTGCCAGGAATTGAACCAGTTAGTGTTGCTCGTAGGTATGTGAATATTTTCCAGCAGCACGTTTCGGCTTCCCTCTGACACTTAAATTGTATCAAATGCAATGGCAATTAGCTCAAATGCTGTATAAATTCCTGTGCATTTAAGTCATTAGTGAGCAAAAATTTCATTACACTTTGCAGAGTTCGTGAGAACGCAATTCCCTCCGGTCTCCATGCTCCCCAAGGGACGCAATACAGAATGGCATTCAAAAATGTTACCCAAAAAAATGCGTAGAAAATGACAAAATAAACGAGTGGGGACTGAGGGAAGACTAGAAGGTTGGCGATTCAGCTCCCCAGGATGGTCTCCACATGAGCGACAGCAACCAACACGTACGAAACGCATAAACATTCTTGCCTAAGTGAGTTTGTACATAAATTTTGGCCCAACTTGCGTTGCAGGATGCGTTACAAGGAGCCATTGGTGAATGGCTCCGAGGTTGGCCCGAATTGTGGGGGAAGTTATTCAAAAATCCATGGACATGGTGAGCTCTGGTGCTAAGCTGGCTGACTCTGTTTTGGGGGTTTTTTTCCTTTATTTATGTAGCCACAGGCAACTGCAGCAGTCGGACTGTTGATGCATGTCCTTCAGCTGGTCTCTCCTGTATTTTCGATCTAGTGGCTGCCTGATTTGCGGTCTTGGCAAAGGAAATTGTTAAGCGGTTAACCAAGTAAATTAAAGGAATTTTGAATACATTTTATACCGAAATATATATTTTCATACCCTTTCAGACTCGTTAACCTTATAAAAACTAGCACAAAAACGCTTTCCGAATGGAATTTATTGCATTTTTGGCTTTGTTATGAANTTTTAAAAACATAAATTGTTGATATTTTGACTTCTACTTTTCAAAAAATTATTATATAAAACTATAGAAAAATATTAAAAGTAAATA
>JAEIIJ010018798.1:0-82751 GCA_018904815.1 Drosophila ogumai | reverse complement strand
GTGTATAATTTTACAGGAATGGAAAATTCCTTTTATTTCATTGTTTATTTTTTATTTTTTTACGTGTTTAATTCATATTTTTTGTTTATTTTTTTTAAGTGTTTATGTGTGTTTTTATTTCTGAGAGGTAATAAAAGAGGTTTAAATAGCAGAGAATAGGAAGGAGAGATCAGAATTAGATTACAAATATAAAGACGAAAAGAATGAAAAAATCGGTAAGTGAAAAAGCAATATAATTTATATAACAAATATATTTCGATACAACTTTTTTTTTGCGAAATCCAGTTTTTTGGGCAATATAATTTTTAATAAGCTTACAGGTAAAAAAAACTAAATACAAAATAATTCTTATTTAAATAATAATAAATAAAATTGAATTATCAAACGAATTTCAGCGAAGGAGGCATTTCTGCCCTATAAATCATATATATTCCTGATCAGCATTAAAAGCCGAGTTGATCTAGCCAAGTCCGTTTGTCTGACTGTCCGACTGTCCATCTGTCCGTCTGTCCACCTGTCCGTTTCTACCAAACTAGTCCCTCAGTTTTAAATCTATCTGAATTAAACTTTGCATATAGTCTTCTATATACTTAATGAGGTCACTTCCAGTTTCCAATTGCCTCCGAAATCATAAATGAACCCCATTAACTTCCGGCATTTGAAAATCTAATCAACTTTGCTTGTTAGCCAAGTGCATTTCTAACCACTTTCGGCTTATATCAAATATTCGTTCCCTCAAATGCAAACCATAGCGTTTTAATCAAAAACTTGCTAAGCTCCAAAAAATTCAGCTTTTGGCATTCAACGTTGTTGCATGGCCATATGATGTGGTTGTGAGTGTGTGTGTGTAATGGCCAATACTTTGCCTGCATTTTTGATGGGGCCAAAGTCTGGTCTCTCCTGCTGGCCATTGTCTGCCAGCGGAGCAGCCGGGGCTAATGGCAAAGCAATCCCCATTTCCCATATCTAGCAGAGAACTGATCCCTGCCAAAACATGCAAAATCATGGACAAAGCCATTCCCTGATTCAACTCTCAACTCTTTGGAAAAATTCAAAAATTGCATTTGCTTTCGGTTTCGACAGAGAGGTTTTACTCCCACGTATGTGCACAATAAAAAATATACAGAGTTAATAATAAATACAATAAATAAATATTATAATAAATGCTAAATTATATATAAAGAACTATTCTGTTAAAGCCATTAAAATATGAAATCTTATCTTTAATAGAGAAATATAATCCAGTGAAAACAAAAATCTCTTAAAATTTAAAATCGATTAAAAATGTGTCCCTCAATAGAATATAAAAACACACAAAAGTTGGCTAACTTTCCAGCTCACTATATCTATATTCTTAAATATTTAAATTATGTAGCTTGTTTTTGGACACAATTTCAACTGTTCTAAATTTATTTTTTTACAAATATCTTTTGAATTTAATTAATAATATTTAAAAGGCAAGTTAAAAGTTATTTGCTTTAATAAAAATACTGTTAATTCCAATTTGTTCTGTGCACAAATTCCTATATCTGTGTGAGATTGTGGGTGCCTGTTGGGTGAGGCCGCAAACATTTTGATTATTTTAGTTGACTGAGGCAAAAGTGCGGCTTAATTGTTACCAACAAACAATAAGCGGAAGCTTGTGGCTTTAACAAATCTCGACAAACTGCGAGGGAGCGTCGGAAGTTGGCAAAAATGTCAATGCAAACCCACAGTCAACAGCATTAAAATCATCTCAGATGCCAGTCAGGCGCCCAGCAGACGATGATGATGGCTATGATGGTGATGGTGCTGCTGGTGCTGGATCTTTTGTCCTCAAAAAATAAAGCATTAAGTTGCAAAAGAAAAAGTAGACGAAGGCTCGCTCCAAGGTAAGGCGTTGCCACAGGTCCCAGATCCATGTCTTGCTCAGCTTTTCAACGCGTGTTCTGTATTTGTAAACAATTTGGCGTGTGACACCAAAGGCACTTGTGACCTTCCCTCGCACTCGCCTTTCTTCTGCCTTTCACTCAACCTTTTGGAGGCTCCGGGGCACACATATTTATTCAGGGCCCTGCACATCAACCCATCAACACATCGTGTTTGGCTTTGCGGACTTAAACTTGCTCGCATTTCCATAGTTACTGTCCTAGTTCTGGTCCGGCATGTTGGGATAGGGATTGGGGGACTGAGGGATTTTGGGGATTGAGGGATTCCTGTGGGCAAATAAAACCAAAATCCACACATAAGTTGACCCTTTTTTGCATTTGTTGCTGGCCAAAATAGATGTAGAAAACTGACCTATGAAAGTAAGCTTAAATTGCCAATTTAATTTGAATTGGTTACAATTTTAATCCGCATTTTTCATCAATGTTGGAAAGTTATTTTTATTGGCTTCCAATTTCGCAGGGATTTGATTGCTGAACTGGATTAGTGGGAGATGCATAAGAGTGGAAATACATTTGTATATATGGGGGAAAGTTGGGCTAAAGGTAAATTAATTTTCATAAATTTTTAAAATTCTTCTGGCTAATATCTTTAACTTTTTAATTTCTACAAAATTGCTCTTGATTTATGTGACTTTATTTTCTTTCTGAATGCATCTACGTATTACCTAATTAACTCCCTGACTTGGCAGCAATTTGTTTAAAGTCTTAAAGTGTTAAATCAAACTCTCAACGACATTAATAATGGGCTAGGCCCTGTCTTCCGACTGTCTGGCTTCTCTCTCTATATATATAGTAACCACACCTGAGTGACTGCGGCTCTAATAGCCGCATCTCCTACTCCAACTCCGACTCCACCTTCTCCCCAGCGAAAGATCAAAAGTCGCCAGAAGAGAAGCAGGAGCGAAGAAGGTGCACAGATCAAAGAGCTGGAAAAGCCAAACCTGTTGGGGAAGAAGGAACTCAATTGCAAAACTAAGCGAAATGTGCTCCCCGCTGTTAGCAGCTCATCCTCATGTGGCCGGCTCATGTGGCAAGATCGGCCAGAAACAGGCGCAAACACACATGTGGCAGTCAAAGCCACCAGAGCCCCTCTCATAAACATGTTTTCTGGATGTGTTTGCTTCTGTTCCACTGCAAAAAATAATTCTTAAAATTAAACTTAAAAAAAATACCACAGAATAATGTATTTATTATATAAAAAAAATGTTTTTTTTAGTAGAAAATTATAAGAGTAAGAATTTATCTTTTTTAGAAACTTGCTACATATTCTTGAAACTATAAAATAAAATGATACCTTTTTTTACAAGTTCTTAGTGCTCTTCCTCCTCCCAAAGATTCCTCTTTACCATTCCCATCCGGCGAATCCCGGGGTAAGTCAACCGAGGCGATCTTCTCCGCCGTCCAAGTTCATTGCTCTGGGTGTCGTCTGTGGCGAGTCTGGGCGGGCGACTCCTCCGCCAGCAGCTCACGTGGACGTGTTGTGTAATTGCGAACATGCAAAAATATGCATCTTGATTGGCGTGGACTCTTCACTGAGACAACTGCCTAGCCTTGCCCGACTCCCATTAAAAGCGTTTACTGAACTTTTGATTAATTGCACATTTCCAGGCGCCACCATCGGTTTTGCCCTGGGCCAGCTGAACTTGGCCGGAAAAACAGGTTACGATCTTTGATTTATTTGACAGCGGCCGGGCACAATGCGTTTGACACTTTTCCTATTTGCATAATTTTCCGACGACGAAAGTCAATCGAAATAGACATTACAGAGGCACGGGTTACGCATATTCAGCGGCAGGTGAGCAACCTCTACAAAAGTGGTTACAACTGCAACAAAATCTTTACATTTTTAATGTAATTGTAATTTTGTCTTAATTGGTAAGATATTAAAAATTTTATGAGAAATTAGCTAGCTTCGGGAAGCCGGGATCAGGGAATCTGTCATAACTGAGCCAAAAATGCATAAATCTCAAATCGGAAAGCAGTTCTTAGTTAGTTTGAATAAGGTTAACAAATCTGCATATTAAATTTACAATTTTAAGAAATCAAAATTTTGATCAATTTTTGGACATTTTAATGATGTAACCTTTTATAAATTTAAAAAAAAATGGCAAAAAAATTGTTTTCCTCCTGACATGGCTAAAACGATTCCGCTGTTGATGCTGATCAAGAATATATATGATTTATAGGGTCGGAAATGACTCCTTAAATGCGAAAAACATTTCTGATTGAAATTATAATACCCTGCAAGGGAATATTTTTATGACACCTGTGGGGAATTTTTTGAACTACTGATAAGCAGCGCTTTAAAGACTAGCGGCTGTTTAGGGCAACTCATTTTACTCATTCGATTCCGGCAGGGGCGCCTCTGTGGTCGAGCTGCAGTTACACTGAGAAAAAACAACTTTTTCTTTCTTCTGTCTTATTTTCCAAGTTTGAGCAGATCTGTAAAGAGAAAATTTACTCTCTTGGTTTTCTGCTACAGTCAGAGCAAGGCCAACTTCATAAAGTTTAAAAATTATTGAACTAGCGTTTAATTATATATACAAATTTTTATAAATAATAAATTACAAGTTTTAAAAGAGTTTAGGCCTTAATTTGAAGCAATATAGTAGCTATTTTAAAGAACATTTCCTAAGAAGCTGAAGAATGTATAAAGGGATAACTCTGTAATGTTAAAAACCACCATATTTTATAAAGAAAACTATTGCTATGAACCTACATATACTTAAGGATCCACATAGATGTTATTACCATTCTTTTAAAAACCCTCTAACAGAATTAATAAATAATTAAAAATTACATTATCCCTTAAATAAAAAAAACCCACATTTCCCTGCAAAAAATTAAAACATTTAATTATTTGCAGTTTATTATTAGGAAAAATATAAATAAAATACAAATGCATTATGGTTTTCCTCCTAGAGCCTCCTTGGCCTAGCAGTATTTGCTTTTGAATTCGTAATCATCCTCGGAGCCGGTGGCCAGTAGCTCCTCCTTGCAGCCGTGGTGTAAGCGATGGACATCCGAATCAAAGCACTCGTCGTGGAGGCGCTTATCCCTGCTCTTGCTGCGCTGTCGCCGCGAATGGGCTGCATGACCATGACCATGTCCACTACTTCCATGACCATGGGATCCTCCATGGTGATTATGATGATGCTCCGATGGTGGTGGATGATGAATAGAGGCCTTGTGGTGGAAGGACGGGGGCGGACTGAGCTCTCTGGGTGGGCGACAGTGATTTGAAGGCGGTATGGGATCATCGTACCGCGGACATGGATGATCACCCACAGGCGAAGCGGTTTCATAGCGCTTCGAGAGCAGAGTAAACTCCTGGTGGGCAGAGCACAAGGCCTGGAGGCGGTGCAGTAGATCGGTCTCGGGTAGATCGCGAAGATGTAAAGTCCTGGCCACCGAGGTGCGGAAGGATTGCAAATGGGAGAGCCGCTGATTGGCATCCGAGAGCTGGGAACTCAGGCGATTGACATCGTCGCGCATGGACTAAAGGGAAAAGAATTAATTAAATAATACATTTCTTTGATTAGATTTTTCTTTTTATTATTCCACTCACATTAATCAAGGCCTCATCGCGACACCGGCGATTCTGATTGGACTCGCAGGAGGACTTCAAGCGCTCTTTTAGAGCACTCATTTGGGACAGCAGCCGGGTCTTCTCATCCTCCAAATCGCATATCTGCGTGGTCAACTCATCTATCTTCCTAGCGCGTTCCAGCGAGGTGATCTTGTACTCCACGGCCTCGGCCAGTTGGGCCTTGACCTCTGCTATCTGGGATCGGGCATCCGCCAGTTGGGCACTCAGCTTGTCCACCTGCTTGGACGCTTTTTTGGCTCGACAGACGGCATCATCCCGCTCCCCCTGCAGCATGCACTTTCCCCTGGCCCCGTCCTCTATGATGGCCAACTTGCGTCGCAGCAATTCTAGATGGAGATCCCTGCGCTGCACTTGCTCTCGCAGGACCCGAACCCTTCGCTGCAGATTGTAGACACTGCTGCTCTCCTTTAGGGGTATATCATGGCAGGATCTCTCCCGGCGCAGCTTGCCATGACCATGACCATCACAGCAGCCTTTTTCGGGGGTGTGGGAGTGATGGTGATGATGATGGTGGGCGGCGACCACCTCGTGCTCACAGTGAGCAGTAAGTCTCTCGGCGCGTTCAAGGAGATTCTCTGCCATTAGATTTGTGTCGGTTCCAAGAGCCGGCGGAGCAGAGCACTCGCTCCAGTTCATGGCATTGGCCAGACGCTGCAGGAACTCCGAGAGTCCCATGTGATCTTTGCGTAAGGTGTGGATCTCCGCATGGCACTTTTCTAGCCGATCCGAGAGCTCACATTTCTGGGCCTCGCCGGAACGAAGGCGACACTCGGTGGTCTGCTGGGTCTCCTTCAGCTTTTCGTGCTCCGTGTTGAGCTGATCGCGAAGGGAGTGCATTTGCTGCAGGAGAAACATAAAGATTATATAGTAATTATTCAGATTTAAATATGGTATTCAAACCCACCGTATGCATAGCCTGATTTTCCGATAGGGTCTCCCTTAACTTATCCTTGATGAGCGTCTCACAGGGCTCTGGAACGTTCAAGAGGTTACTCAATCCCCGCAAGAACTGCAGTCGATCGCCTTGAATCCTGTCCAGATTATTTTGTAAGCGATGACACCTTGACTCGAAGCCCCTTAGCTCCTCCTTGAGCTTCTCCCCATTGATCTCGGACTCGGTCAGGCGATCCCTCTGGATCTGCAGATCCCTCTCGTACTGCCGGCAGCGTCCTTCGAGCTCGTGATTGTGATTCCCAGCTCCATCCAGTTGGGCCGTCAGGCGCTGCTTTTCTATATTGGCCAGAGACTTCAAATTGAGCAGCTCATTCTCACAGGAGCTGAGAGTGTCACAGGTGGAGCTGACCTTGGCCTTGGCCCGTTGCAGTTCCACCATCACCTCCTCGGCCCGGGACACAATGCACTCGGGCGTGGCATGTGAATTCTGGTTGCCATCGCACACATCCATTCCCAGTCCAATGCTCAGGCGGCGCAGGAGATCGTGTAGCTGCGACTTGGCCTGCTCCTTTTGGGACTCCTCGCTGGCCACATGGGTCTCCAGATGTTGGATCTTGCAAATCAGCTCCTTGTTGCGCTCGTCCGAGCTGCGCTTCTCCCGCTGCACCGTGCTGATGGTGGAATCGCATCTGGCCTGCACCGATTGCTCTCGGCTCTCGGCATTCTGGAGGCGACTCTGCAGGGATCCAATGAGCGCTGTTTGCCTGGCAGCCTGTGCCCGAAGGTTTTCGATGTCCGCATCCTTGCTGCACAGGGCGGTGCGAGTTTCAGCGAGCTTTAAAAGGGATTTTTAAGGATTTTAATGGATTTCATAGCTGTATCAAATCTTTTGATTTGTTTGAAGCACTTTCTTTTAAATGTTAAATATTTTCGTAAGATTTTACCTCTCCCGTAAGCCTCTCCTTTTTGTAGGATAATGCAGCCAGTTCGCTGCGCAGAGTGGTGGTCATATCCAGGCCATGATGATGCTCGGTCACAGTGATTCCTGCACTGCCACAGGATGTGTCCAACTAAAAAATAAACAAAACATAAAATAAAACATTTAAATCAAACCATAATTTTTTTTCGTTTAAATTCTGATATTTTAGAACATGTTTATACCCCTGCAGGGTATTATAATTTCAATCAGAAATATTTTTGTCGGTGAAGGAATCATTTCCGACCCTATAAATCATATATATTCTTGATCAGCATCAACAGACGAATCGTTTAAGCCATGTTCGGAGAAAAAACATTTTTTAGCCATTTTTTCAAAAATTGATAAGGGGTTACATCATTAAAATTCCCAAAAATTGATCAAAATTTTGATTTCTTAAAATTTTAAATTTAATATGCAGATTTGTTAACCTTCTTAAAACAAACAAAGAAAAGCTTTCCGAATTGAAATCAATGGCTTGTTGGCCGAGCTATGACATTTTGAAGTTTTACTATATCCAAAAATGGATTAATAATCAAATTAAATAAAGTATGCAGACTTATTAAGCTTTTAAAAACAGCTTTTCGAATGAAAAATATTGAATTTTTGGCTAACTTAGGATCGATTTAAAAACGTTTATACAAACTACGGCTTCCTGAATTTACTTTCTTTTTTGTTTACAACTAAAATCTATCACCAAACTTTTTTAATCAAAAAAAATTATTACTTTACTTCATATTTTTTCCACTTCTTTACTTTATTGCCCCCTTAAAAGTGTATATATTTTATTTAAAAATTGTTATTATCTCAAAATTCTTAATTCACTTTTCACAATTTTTCTTTATTTAAAAACTCCCGTTAAAACTTCTCTCTTCCTCCTACCAAATGATGATGATGTGGCGACAGACCAGCACTGTGTCCCAGGTGGTGATGGTGCAAATGATTGTCACTGGGCATTTTCGAAGCACCCCAAAAGCAGCGGATCGCAAATTTAACCGTTCTCCGCCGTGGCCGCCGATGAACTGAGCCAGAAGTGGCGGCGCTAAGCTCCTGGCCGTGGGCTTAACAACCTCTGCCTGGCACCGAGGAATTTACTCCAACATAACATCACACAATGCTCGTGTTTATGCTCCAAGTGAAAACGAGCTCAATGGCAGGAGCGGGTGTGGCAGGAGCAGGAGTAGGAGCACGAGCAGGAGCAGGAATAGAAGTAACAGTAGCGGAAACAGAGGAAGGGCCCAACTATGGCCACATTTACACATCGGGGTAACTTTGCAGTTTGTTTGGATTATTTGGGTCATTCACATGGCGCCAAGTGGCGAAGTACGTAAACGTACGAGGAGTATCCAATGCAATATCCACAAGCGGACTCACGCACGCAACTGCGGATGAGGCCGGGTATGAGGTAACGGTGGTTTGGCTGGTTTCTACGGAAATTTTGCACTCTAGGCCGGAAACGGAAAATGAGGTGTGCAAGTTTTTGGCCAATTGTCTGCACTTTCAAAAAGGGGGAAAAAGACAAATGGGAACTAAAAATGTGCTGAACCTTCGATAAGCTGGCCCGAAGCTAATTATGCAGTTAGAGTTTTGCTTGGAAAGGAAATTGAAATTGTTTTGAAGAGAAAATATTGCAAAGGGTTAACCTAACCTAACGTTTTAATAATTTAACACGTTTTTAGAGGTTTTTCTTTTATGTTTTAAAGTCTAAGTTGGCTCTGTAATTCCCAACTTGTAAAAGCTTATACTAGAAAAAAGTACTTGTTAAGTCTAGCAAATGTTTCTGAGTCATATTAAAATATTTTTATTAGTTTTTATAAGGCTACACAAATATTTAAGCTTAGCTGAATAAGATCTATAATTGAAGCTGAAATTCCCATAACAAATTAATAAAGATAGCATTACATTAGCCTCAAAATTATATTTCTTGCTAACTTTCCTGTAAGGCCTGGTCTTCTGATTAGATGCACCCTTTGACAGCTCCTTTATTCCAACCACTGTAACCCCTACCGATTCCACCGAATTTTATGCAAATCCTCGAACCCCCCTCAGACAAAAAAACATCATTAGAGTTTCCCTAACAACAGCATAAATTTGAAACATAAAAAAGCAACGAACAAAAGTCATTATTCAATTGCGAAATCGCATAAATCTAGCCTGATATGATGATGTATACCTTGAATATGGCAATTTGGCACACGATTCCGCGAGTCTAATTTTAGGCAAACATGACTTACCTGGTGGTAAGTAGGATGGGGGGCCGGCAGTGTGGTCATCAGACTTCCGGAACTGATTTTTGTGACATTTTCCAAGCCGCACAAAACCTCAAACACTTGCCAATCCTCTTGAGTATTGCCATTGGTCGTGGGACGCAGATTCGTCGGCATTCCAAAAGGATTCAATCTGGATACAAACCCGATCCGCCTCTAACTGCCGTTGAAGAATTTCTACACTCTCTATTTTCTAGGCGATGGACGGACAAAAAACAACAAGCAAATAGGCAAAGTTATGCGGCGACTTTCAGGTGGTTGCCACGGCGCATAAAATAACTATGCACGGAGGACGCGTTGCTCCTAGTTGGTGTGGGAGTTACTACGGCGACGTGGAGTGCATGTAATTCGATTTTCTAAACTGCAATTTCCACGGCAAAGCCCCCCTTTAGAAATCGTTTACCTGTAATTTCATTTGTCTCCAAACAAAACAAAATAATAATAATGAACATGGCAAATGTTTGCCTTAAGTTCGGTTCACTCTGTCCCCATTCCCTGGGGAGTGGTTCCCAATACCCTGATCCTTTGACAGTGACTTTGAATGGCAACAGGAAAAAAACAACAACAACATGAACCCTTTGGGGGTTAAGTTCGCCAGGCATTACACAGAGATATTTGATTATTTTGTTTGGGTTGCCAACATAAATACATTTTGTCGAATATCGATGGGCTTTAGAATTTTGCTGATTTCTTTTTTTTCTTGGCCGCTTCCTTGGGCTTGTACACAGCCTCTATGACCTTTACCGCGGCTGCCACATCAATGGTGGCTCTTTCAGCTTTTGCCTGAAAAAAAACAGTTTTTAATGAAATTTATATATGTACATAAATATGTACCTCTTTTAAGAACAAATTTAAATAATAAGAAATCCTTAATGTAGGACTCTTAACATAATTAAATTTGTTAATTAAAAATAGCTTGTATTTATCCTTCCTACCTGCTTCTCCCTTCGTATTTTCTCCTCCTGTGCCATCAGTTCCCTCTCCTCGGCTATTCTTCGCTTGAACATCTTCTCTTGCTCCATGTAGAACTTGTGATCGTCCTTGACCTTCTGCAGGGCAAGTCTGGCCACCGTGCACTCCACCTCCACATTTTCAAGATCGTTTTCAAAACGCATCTGCCACTCATTGAGTCTGTCCCGAAGATTGTCGACTTCGATGGCGTACATGTGCTCCGAGTGGTTGCGCACCAACTTGTCCTTTCTAATGGTGTCCTCGAGGTCCTTGAGTTGTTTGACCAGCTCGTCCTCGCGTCCATTGAGGCGCATCAGCCGCTGGTCGGCACAGCTGCTCAGCCAGTTGAACCTATAGCGCAGTTCAATGGGATCCAGAGCTTAAGATTGGTTGAAGGAATTTTTAAGATATATATTATATATTTTTTAAAATTCTAGGCTCACCGCTCACGTCCTCGAACTGATCGAGGATCTCCGTTAGACGTATGTTTTTTATGTTAACGCTGCTGGACGTATCAAGCTCAACATAGGCCCTTAGTTTCTCCTTTGTATGAATATTTTCAGCGAGACCCTTAATCCAAGGACCATCTATGTTGTACTTGGCCTCTCTAAGGAGAAAGTAGCATATATTCAAGAAGGAATCTTTGTAAAATGCAACCACTTACCGCAGCATTTGCATGCTGTTCTCGCAGATATCCTGATCTTCGCTAAAGTCCTCCCTGATCTCGTAGATTAAACGCATAATTTCATGCAGATCCGCCCGGAACTTGAGGCAGTCGAGATCCTCGGTGGTCCGCTCCCGATTGATCACGTCCAGGTACAACTGGTTGATTTCCAGACGCGACATGAAGTTATCCAGCGACCAGCTGAACAGATTGTTGGGAATTTCGTCCAGTTTACCGGGCCAGGGGTAGGAGAAGAGCCGCAGTTGCCTGAGGAGGCGTACCGACATGAACTCGATGGCCGCCTTCTGGCACTGCTGATTGAGCTCCATTAGCTGGGACATTCGCTGCGTTTGCTCGACGGATTTCCTAATCGATTGTTGATGCTTGACACCACTGCGAGCCAATTCCAGCCACTTGTGAATAACGTTTGCAAGTTTTGGCTCTGTTTCTGAATCCAATTCTGGCGTCTGCATAACCACGGACATGCTCCTCCGGCTAAAAACTGATCTGGGCTTAAGCAAATTGATCCTCTTCTCCTCACTCTCCAGGTAATTCTTGATAAACTCATCGCGGCACATGGAGGGATCAGTAATATCGGGTATGGGAAACCTAATTCCATACTGGTCGGAGTCCGCAGATGGGGGTCCCTCTGCATCCAATATAACCAGATTTACGCTACTTTTCTTAGACATTTTAATAAATTTTTTTAATGTTTATTTTTTGTGTATATGGGTTTGTTTGTTGAGTGTTTACCTGTCACTTTTTATTATTAAAATTGCCTTTTTAGTGGCATTTTCTCTGACCACTTGATTGTCCTTATTCGCTTCTTCTTTTGTGGACGGCTCCAAGGAGCAAGTCCACGTGCCCTATTGCGGTCATCCGCTGCTGCAGGTGGCGCAGATCTGTTATTATGTGGAATCCTTGAGGAGCACATTCATCCGCCACCAGCCCCAGCAGGTGCCTTTGCAGTCCCCCCTGCCAAATCCTTTCCACACCGGACTCGAGGCAGTCCAGGACTTTCTGCGAGTCGAGTTGGCAGTGTTTCTGGAAAGAATGGATTATACGTCTAAATTCATATATATATGTATATTAATACATACCACCTTGCTGTAGGCGATCTGACTAAGGGCCAGTCCTCGGTGGTGACCAGGATGAGCAGCATATTGACGACGACCTGCAAGGATCACACTCACCGATTTAAGGAAGATGGCTCGGGCGGGTGGGATCATCCACCATGTGGCGTCTCACCTCCACTGCCAGGTTTGACTTGGCAAAATAATGTTAATAATATTATTATTAATAATAATTAATAACAATTTCCAACTCAAGCAAATTTTCTAGTGTGACCTTACGATTTTCCACAAAAAAACCCGGGTTTACAGTTAACGGTTTGGTAAAACTTTAATACTAGAAATATTCGTAAATCCTAAGATACTTTCATTTTCTGCATCTGGTTACACAATTGCCGCGACAACAAAATCGTTTCTCAAATTCAAGTTTTACCCATGTTAAGTGATAGCTTGTTTTATTTAGTTTGCGTTTTTTAATTTGTTTTATTGTGCGTAGTAAATGAAACAGGTGTTCGCCAAAGAGTACTATTTATTGAAACCATTGTTCAGCTTTTACTAGGTCTTACATCTCTTTATTGAAAAAAATGATGCAATTGGGAGAAGTTCGAGTGCAAGCCATTCATAAGATAGTGGGTTTATTTCATCATAATTAAAAGTATCCCATATTTTATTTTCAATTTGTTAAAAAATTATGCGCCAAAAGCAACCTTAAAAACTAGACCCATTCCACGAAGGTAAGAACAACTTAGAGAAAAAATAGTGTTTTTTGTGAGATAGAATTCTGTTATCTGATATCCAAGAAACTATAAGCAAAACATAGTTCAATAGATTTCAAGAGGAAATTCCGGTAAGATTAATTATCAAGTAACAATGTCTTATCTGCAAACTTCCAGTCTTAAAGGAACACCTGCAAAATAAACTCATATATAATTCAGTAAAATTAAAATCGCCAATAAATATATTTACTGTTTGCTTTATTCAATAAACTTTGCTTTGCACCTAAGTATACGTTGTTATCCATTAGATAGCATAATTTACATTGAATTCATACAGAGGTTAATCAAATATACTTCACTTTACTTGTACCCAACAAATGCTCATCTCTCAAACTATAGTCCCTTCTTAGCATTATATACAATATACGAGTAATATGTTTTTATTTAGTATTCCGTTACATTAATATTTGCTCATTTGTGAATCTTGTTTTGTTTTTAAACATTAAATATATAATAGACTTGATTTTGTTTGGAAAACACTTACAATATACAGCTAAAGACTGGCTACACATCTATATTGCGATTTCCAAATATATATTATATATGCGATATTTTTGTGGCTTCGCAAATAGAATTTGACTAGATCAACTCGCGGTTCTACTACCGATTATCCTCGTAGAAATCCCTCCTCCGAATAAGAATATTGCTCTATGGACTCGCCCAGCACGACTTTCGTTGTCTTTTCCCCAGTTCCCAGTTTCCCAGATTCCCATTTCCCGTTACCCGTTCCCGAGCTTCCACCTAGCGCTAGAAATAGACGTATCTGTATGCAGGCTGCATACGTATCCTCCTCACCGACTAACCCAAAAATTCGAAATCCCGACTAATCAAACATAATAAACAAGCTTAACTCGACGCACACACAGAAAACAGGGAACGGAGAGTCGTTGTCGCCCCAACTGCTATTTTTCACTTAATTATTGCTAAGACCCCAGCATCCCCTCCACTCGCCACCCCCGCAGACGCCACCCATTGAGCACCGTTATTTTATTACTGTTTACCGTTCTTGAACGTCACTAGCGTCGTCCCTTTCCGGCGAGCAAGGAACAACGGAAGTGTGCCAATTCCAGTGTCAGCCATTGAGCGTTTCGGTGTGTTAATTGTTTTTCTCCACTCCGCCGCCCTTCGCCTGTTTCAAGTGCATTAAAAAGATCATGGGTGGTAAATTAACTTATTGGCGCGTCACTTGGCCGGCGACCGTCGTTCCTCAGTCGCCAGGGCTGCTAGTTAACGGTAATTGATGCCATGTTTTTGTTGCTATTGCTGACAATTGTATGTACAGTAGACACACACACTAACAGAGTCGAACCTTATATAGCAAAATTACTTGTTAAATTAAATTAAACATTTCACAAATTAAATCCTCTCAAATCTTTCTTAAGGATACATTTTTAAAATAATTTTAAAGGACTTGCTGTCTTGTTATTATTTCATGACTAAGTAAGAATGTTCGACTTGCACCTGGTGTTTCTTTCGTCCGATTTGTACACTTGAATATATAATAATGTTTATGTACATTGCCAAATATTCATAATACAAAAATTTTAAAGATTTATGAACTAAGTCTCAATGCTTTAACAGTGGTTAATTGTATAGTTTTACTTTGACTAATTAACTTACGTTGAAATATTTTTATTCCCGAAACGATTCGGCTTCCATCATATTACTAACTTTAATTTCTAAATACGTACATATATTAACCTTAGTTTTTAATTTACTGATATTTCAGGATGAGTTAAATTTGTGTAATTTATTTAAAATATTTTTAATTTTTTAAACATGTCAGTTTAAAATAATTGTATTAATTTTTTTCAGGCATAGGATTGGGGTTTTTGAGGAAATCTTAAGAAATTTCTCTTTTAGATGAGTCTAGGCATAATGGAAGATTATTATTTAAATAATAAAGTTCAACAAAAGGTGTTAAAGAAATAAAATAAATTATATAAACATAATATTTTAAGCCAACTTCCTTTCCTTCCCATATAAATCATTCTACCTGAAACAAAAAGGATGGGACTGTTGATGCAACTCCCTTAGTACCACCATTAACCATTATACTTAAAAATTTTGAGCGATAATTAGACACATCAATCTGTTTCTTTGAGTGTACAGGACTCGATTGATCATAGACTCTTTCTTTAAGCTACAAATTCTATTCACACGTCAATCCCCATTTACCACAGACCTTCATCATTTAACCCCACCTCGCCAATGGCTTAGAGAAACTCCCGGAAAGGCTCGTCAAAGTTGTCGTTGATATCCGCGAAACTGGCGCCATTATTGCCCACGCCCACACCTATCCCAACGCCCACGCCCACCGCCGTGTTCCCATTGAGTATGAGTGTAGGCTGCTGCTGCTGCTGCGGCTGCATCATGCTGGCTCCCATGTGGCCATGGCCAAGCATCGTCTGCTGGTGCTGGTGCGGCGGAAGGTGGGTGCCTTGCTGTTGTTGCTGCTGCTCCAGCGGCGTCTGCATGTGCATGGCCTGGGGCTGGAGGCTCTGCATCGTGGATGTGGCGGTCACAGCGGCAGCGTTCAGCAAGCTGCCATCAGTGGCGGCCAGAAGAGCGCAATCGAAAGCTCCGCCATTGGCCAAGGCGTCCTCGAAGCAGAGCGTTGTGGCACTGGTGTTCCCAGCCGTGCCACTTGCTGCTCCGGCAACGCCACCGCCTTCCGCTGTGAGATTGGAGAGCAGAACACCGCCCACGGCCCCGGAGTTCAGCTCCATGGCCGCCGCCTCCTCGTTGCGTTTGGACAGAATGATGTGAGTCAGATTGATGATGTAGTTCTTGGCCAGCGTCAGGGTTTCGATCTTGGACAGGCGCCGCTCCATCTCCACATGCGGTATGACCTCGCGCAGCGATTGAAACGCATCGTTGAGGCTGTGCATACGCATCCGCTCGCGCTCATTGGACTCCAGGCGCCTCAGGTTTCGCTCCTTGGCGTTCAGCGCTCCCTTGCGCCGCCGATTGGCATTGGCGTTCGCATTGGAGGAGCTAGAGTTGGCGCTGTTTGGCGTGAGACTGGATCCACAGCCACCGGAGCCAGCCTGCTGGTTCCGTCCGCGGCCAAGGGATCCCTGCCCGCCCTGGGAGCTTCCCGGTGGATGGCCGGTGTTGGTGGTACTGCTGCCGCCTCCATTACTGCTGCCACCACCACCACTAGTGTCGTCGCTCTGCGAACTGGAGTCGGTCATCTCCAGGTCGTAGGTGTTATTGCTTACCTGCAAGTCAACAGGGAAAATTGGAGTGTCTGAAATGAGGGAATCTTCTACCACCTTACCTGTGAGGTGCGTCTGGTGGCTCGCCTTACCGGCCGGGTACTGCTCTCCGCCGATTCTGGCGACAAACCATTGTGTCCGTCCGTATTGTAATTGTTGTTGTTGTGGTGCAACTGCTGCTGTAACTGCATGAAGTCATGGCTGGTCATCAGTTCGGTCAGCTGGGTAGCATCCATGGTTAGGGAAATGTCCAAATCCGAACCCACTGTGAGCGAATATTCCGCTGGAATAGGCTGGGGACAGCCTAAGTTAGTATTAGCTAAGCAACAAAGTTAGCAGGTTAATCTTTTGAAATTTAATCAGTATTTACATTTTTTAATTCAATCAAGATTCATTCATTCACTCAAAAATATATAAGCTTATTTTTGTAAGCAAAATCGTTATAATATCAGCTCATATCTTTGAAATCTTATAAAATAATGATGATTCGGTTTTGGTTAAATTAAATTTGTTTAATTTGTTTGTAATATAACATTTAAAGTGTTTTAAAAAACTTTTTTAAAAAACTGAATCTTTGGGCTTAAAATATGAGATTAATGATGAGCTCATCTATACCATTTGAGTAATCTGAAATTTTTGGAGAACATCCGCATAAGGAAATTAAAATCCATTTTCAGAAAGACAGCTAATAATTTATATGGTAAAAACAAAACATCTGTAATGTTCTTTAAACCAAACAATCGGTTTCGTACCTATATTTTCCCCTGTAATATCCTTTCAAACTTTCAGTATAAAAACTTTGTATGCCTTGGGTGTCGAACTTTCCACTAATTTATCATTGTTATTCTTTGATAACCCTTATCTGAAATCGATATTTGCTATCTGCATTGAACATTACACGTGACTATTTGACACATAAATTAGGCTTGATGACACATATCTAATATTATTCCCTCAAAAATTATCTCGAAAAGGAATTCGTTTATTAATGTTATTTGATTCGATTTTATTACATCAGTTTTCACGATGTGGGTAAGCTCCACAGGCATTCATACTGGATATAACCCTGGAATATTTATTACTCCTCTACCGATTAATCAGAGACTTTATTTTTTAAAGCAAATATAAATAGTTTTTATTTGTGTGGATTAAATCAAGTAAGCTAGTAATATAATCCTTTAATTAACTTCGGTAACCCCCTTAAAAAGCTGATAACAACGCCAATTAGTGGCTGCAAATATTATTGAAGTGAAGGGATAATTTGGTGCCCTTCTTGGAAGTCATATCTGGTCCAAGGGTCAGCCGGCGTGAACAGATTGCATTGTACTTGAATTAAAAAGAAGAATGAAGCTGCAAGCAAAACGGTTACCGATGAAACGCCATTGCGGCGTTGTCGTTGTTATGGTTATGGAACGCCCTTTGGCTGCCAGCATTTGACCCGGAACCGGGCTAAAGCATTTAAAGCGTGGGACAGACCAGTGGACACGGATATCCGGGGGACACGCGGACACGGAAACAGGGAAACATCGACTTTGCTGTAATAGAAAACGCGCACTTTGCGGTGCATTTCTTGCCCGCTCGGCGTTGAGTGAAACAAAAGTGTCGCTATTATTTAACGACAACACAGCTCCTTGGGCTCTAGACTCTTTGGGGTCTTTAAAAGAAATGTTAAGAGAAATGACTACAACACAAAGCTTAACACAGCGGTGGGTCTGCCAGCCTCGGAGAAGGGAATATGGGATTTCTGGGTATGCTATTTCTGGGAAGTAACTTATTTATTAAACTTAATTTTTTGATTATATTTATTATTTCTTGAAATTCTTGAACGCATCATTTTTAACGAAAATTTCTTTTTAAGTTGCTTAGAAAATACAAAAAAATTAACCTTGAATAAACTGTATAACCTTAAACTTAAATAAAAATATTTTTATAATGCTCGTTCTAAAAAAATAACCCAATAACTTCTGAAACTCATTCAACTCTTCACCTAGTTAGTGTATAAGGTTGTTTCATTGCACTGAGATCAAATTTGGTTTTTATGTAATGGACGGACCAGGGATATTAAAAGAACTCAAGGAAGGGAATAGCAGGAGGTCCAATAAGTCGCCGATTTGTCGCCATCCGATGGCCTTAAATGCAGATCCTAGCAACACGTTGGAGGCTCGAACTCCTTGCCGCCGGTTGAAAGTGCAGCTTCCTTTGTCTGACGTTGCCCGAAGGGGCTCGAGGATCTTAGCAATGCAGCCGGCAGCCAGCACCTGGTCTTGTGTAATATTTATTACGCTTTCTAGTAAATAAAGCATACTTTTGCGCGCCTTTGTTTGCCCTTTTCTCTGCGTGGGTCGACACAAGGTTGCCACAATGAGGCACTGCATTTGACAAGTATTGGGAATTCTGTTGAGTTTTCCAGTGGGCTGGAGCTATGTCAAGTATGAAGGACTCCAAAGGCAGCTTTCGACTTAATGAAACTATGAATGTATCGAAGTTGTATAAGCATAGCTATTTTTAAACCACATTCGGTTTCGTTTTTTCCATAAAGATTATCATTATTTTGTTTTACAAGCTTATAAGACAAAAAGAGCAGTATCGAAACAATTTAAAAATTCTTTTCTTCTTTGTTTAAAAAAAAAAAAATAATACAAGTTATTACGAAATAAAAATGGTTTATGCACAGAACTATAAGATTTAAAGGTATTTTTGCTTTACAATATTTAATGCTATTCATATTATTTCACCACCTACAAAATATTTAGAAATCTCAGTGTTTATTCCTAGAAAATATGGCTTAACTATATCTTTAACTTACGTTTAATTTTAGTGAATTAAAGTTGTTCTGCTTAATAAGTTTGAGCGTGCATGTCACAAAATCACGAAAACACTTTTTTCCAACACTATTTCTTTAAATATTCAATAATATTTTTATTTTATTGTATTGCAAATAATATTACACATTTTCAGCTTGTCTCAAAAATCACCTTACAATTTCTCTCTTTCTAAATATTAATTATAAATCGTAAATTTCTTGTTTTTCAGCACGATTTGAATATTTTTCAAAGTATTTTGGAGCTACGACCGAATCGCGCTGAACCAAGTATCGAAACTGAGCGCCCACCGAGTACCGGAAACGCGGAAGCGCTGAGGATGACGGCCACTTGTGGAATGGCTGCAGCCACGAAGCGACGGCGTCGGCAGACCCGAGTCCAGGCCAAAAGGCGAATCACAGGCCTCGCCGAGGAGCGCCGAGACGAGCAACAAGTCCACCGCCCAGGGGTGGGCTGGGGCTTCTACCCGCACGAAGGCCCAAAGCGAAGCCAAACTGGCGAATGGAGAGCAACCTGAACGGGCTCAAAGTCTGAGTCAAATTCTGAGTGAGTTTCGTAAATTTTGTTTTTGTGAATAGAAAAAGCCAGGGGAGAGTCTGGGGTAATTGTTACCTAGTAAAAATCAAATAACCAGCTCCCCTCTTAGTCTTATAATATTCGGAATTTTAAGAAATATTTTAAATAATTTTCTACTGAAAACATTTCTTATTCGATTAATTATTAACCTAACTTTTTTTATTTATAATGATAGCATTGCATTCTTTAATTACAATTACAAAATATTTATATGAATACGACTTGCAAGTGGTATAAAATATAATATTTCTTAGATGCTTTGTGTGTCTTGTAGGGGCACTTCTTTTTACTGGTCAGCTCATCAATATCATTTTCAATTTCTCCTCAAAACCAATACGCCCAAAGTATAATGAATCAACAGGAAGAGCACTACGTCGTAGTCCTTATCACATTACACGTTATCCCGGTCTAACACACACAAGCACAGGGGCAAAGCCACCCCATAAGGCTCATTCGCCCAACGGGGTGGCTTGTGTTTTGGAGTTTCTAGACATGCACACCACGTGCTCGGGCCCAACTCCGGGCGGGGGGTACATATTGAGCCACAGGGGCAGGGGCACAGCTCAGGCAAAGGGAGGGAGTAAGGGACATGGGGGCTGGATGGGTGCCTGATTAGTCCCGCTGACGCATGTTGCTCTCTCAGCGGCCTGCATTCGACCGCGGATGACTTCCCATTTGGCCGTCGCCAGCTCCTTTGTTACCAACTCCGATTGCCTGGGCTGGCCTGGCCGTATACTGTATACTGTTATTATTATTATCGTCTGTTTGTCCACGCTCTTGTTGCTGTTGGTTATCACAGTGCTTACGTCCTTATCGGGTGGGTTTTATCTCATGATAAACTATTGTCGACAGATAATAAAATGTTGCCAGAAAGTTATTTAGCTTTTCCGAATGTTGCGAGTTTCCCCAGCCAAGGCATGTGTGTCTTTGTGGTTTTTATATGACTACTTTTTTGCTTGATTTTAGTCAAAGGGTTTTTTAATATTGACAGAAATGTTGAAGGACTAAAGGAAGGCAAAGTTGTGCGTTAACTTTTAAGGGAAGCGAAAGCTATGGGATTTTCTGCTATGAAACACAGGGTAAGAGCAGTTTGGTTGTTACTTATCTTTTTCCTAGAAGCCTCTACGGTTTTTCCTTTCGGTTGCATTGAAGGGTATTATCACTGTGATCAGTATTACCAGGCGAGTAGATCTAGCCCTGTCCACTTATTTTTGGCAAAATATACTTCATGATGTGGCAAGTTCTTTGCATGATTTAAAATCGGAAGAGCGAATAAAACAAAGACTATTAAAATAAGTTGGTAGTAAATACATCCCACGCTAAATTCCAAAAATAAATATATTTATTTTTAGGACAATATTTACTCGTGGCAGTCAAGAGTCTGACAAAAATAAGTTACTGCGACGGCAAGTGCACTGCCTTGCAGCCACCCATCCTTCGGCCCCTTTGTTCACAAATTCCTCTTCAGCCAAGTGTTGCCAAATGCAAATTGACAGTTAATATTTTTAAACTGGCAACTCTATTCCGAGGGATGGCTGAGCAAAAAAAAGTAAAGTGTGGGCCGGGGTAGCTGTTGTCGACAAGGACATTATGTAAATCACACAGCGGCGGCAGGGGAAGCGTTGGCGTACTATCTGCCACCCTTTTCCCCCGGACCGATGGGGAAATAATAAACAGGAAGGAAAAAACAGAAGGAGCTGCGAAGGCAGCAAGTGTAGCCAAGAGCGGCTTACAATCCTCAGAAAAGGACCTTTTGATTATTCCCATTCAGCAAAGTTTTTGCCGTTTGCGGCTAGCTCCGAGGTCATTCGCTGCCCATCAACAGTTGGTTGTGCATGTCTGGGCCCATCCTGGCTGCAGTCCTTTTAGCCATAACTTATTAAACCTATCATTGTACTCGACATTTCGTCTAGGACAAAAAGGAGCAAACAGTGCTCGAATATATTTCGTCGAAGGAAGAGAACAAGTTTGGGAAACATTTGTTAAGGTTGAAGTTATTTATGATTTGAAGTCTACTATATATAATATAATATTATTAAAGTGAATATAGAGTAAATTACAGGACGAAGTACCTAAGAGTTATTTCTTCAAAATCGTTATAGTAAGGCATAATGAAATCGATTTAAATGTTCATTAAAATATTTATTTGATTATATATTTCACCTGACATAAATTTATTCAATTGATTTTACAACTATAGGTTTATTCTCCCACACTTTGGTCTAATGATAAGTAATAAGTATGCTTCAAAGTTAAAAAAACAACCAAATGATCTAGATTAAAAATCTTGTAGAAAGACAATAACGAAATTACACTCTAAAATAAACGTATGTAGCTACAAATTAAATAGGATAATTTCGTTGTAAATCTGTTCCTTTCTCGCGCCCCCGTCAACCCATCAATCATGGCAACCGCAAAACTGGATTCAATCCCACCCCAGGCGCCGCAGCAACCAACGCCTTTAATGCAATCAAGAGAGAAGTCTCCACCACACGACCGGCATTTTAAGCAGCCAGCGATCGACTTTAACATGTTTAAGACACAAATTTAATCATGGCAGAGAGCACAGTACTCCTCCTATTCCTTCTCAGTCCTCAATCGTAGCCATCAGGCCTCTAAGTCGGCGCTAAGCCAGGCAAGGGGAATCACACCCGCGGTTATTTAAAAATGCTAAAACAAGAGAAAATATTGTTAGGCAATAATAAATAGAAGGGGGCGAGTGAGAAAAGCTAAGTAGACGAAGCACCCGGCTGCCTGCCCTCGGGGGCCAAGCCATCCTACGCGACCTGTCAAATGTCAATAGCAAAAAAATCGTCCTTCTTGTCGTCGTCAACAGCTGCTCAGCATCCTTGTGCCCTTCGCCGCCGATCACCGCAGCACAGGGCCTGACGGCAGCATGAGGAGGAGGAGGTTGGTCGGTTGGTCAGTCAGTTGGCATATTTACATTTATTATGGCAAACGTACGCAGGCCGAGACCGACTGACGTACACATACTTCTCACATAATCGGCTTGTAATATTTACTCTCCTGAAGTTGCGGCTGGGAGGCAATTGGGGGCTTCCAATAAATATTGGGGTCAAATCGATCAAGAGTAGGGGAAGTGAGTAAGTTTTGCAGGATTTTTAAATGATTTTTGATTGAATTTAAAATCTATTAAAATAGTTTCCAAAAATGTGCATCACAGAAACTATTTTGCAATACAATTTGAGGCCCATAAAAACTGCACATCATCAAACTTTAAGCCCTTAGCCTTGATATATAATTTATTTATAAATAATTCTTAGTTCAAATGTCATATATTTGCGCTCTTAAAAATAGCTTCGCTTTAAGGACATCCTTTGGTCCCACATTCAAGGGATATCCATACAGAAAACTGGTATTTACTCAGCGATGCTTGTTAAGTCTTTGGATTCACTTGAAAAGGGAAAACAAAATAAGTACAAATAATTATTATTTACACAGTGGACCATGGGAAAGGAGAGAATTTATAGCACACATTTTGATTTAACGATCCGGAAGGGGAATATGTACCAAGCAACATGTATGAATGGCGGCTTTTAGCATGCTTTCCCTCGTCCTTCGTCCTTTGCCATATTTATTAACCCTCCTTCTGCTCCTCCTTTGGCTGGATTCGCTTCGGTGGCTCAAGAGCTGCTAATTGGTGTGATTAAAAAGTTGGAGGCAAGCATTTTAAAAATAAAGTCAAGGCAAATATATTGCGCATACGTCATGTGGACGCCTGCCAAGCCACACCCTTAACTGCTTTACAATGTTAATGTAATCAAAGTTTAACTTCCGCCTGATCTGTGATCATTTTCATAATCAAACTTTAGTAGCGAAAAAGTATAAACTCATTGCAGGTGAGCCTTGAAAAAACCCAAACAGCAACAACAACAAAATTACATCTAAAAAGGTTGCTTTGAAAAATTAGCATTTAAATTACGGGAGAAAGTTCAATGAAGCGCTATTAATTGGAATGTCCTAGCCGGAATGGCAAGTGGGGGAAACTTGGCCGGCGGAATGGATAGGATAGGATAGTGTAGAACCAACCGCGCAATGACGTCTTTCGCCTGCCTTTGATGGCACCCAGTTTGCACCTAGAAAATGACACGACGGATAATTGTTATTGATGGCGGATTACGAGACTCTGGGTCCAAGTTATACTTGGAACAGGCCGCTAAAGACGTTACGCAGCCATCGAATGTCATAGGCATTCGTGGCAGACCTGCTAATGAGGCATTCAAGATTTACATAAGTTGTTCTTAACTTTAATGGTAAATATGTCTTCATTATACTTTTGGCCAAGTCGGGGTCTGAAAATTTCCTAAAGCCAGCAAATTAAATAAATTACCATGTAATTTTTCGAAGGTTTTACCAACAAATTGAAATAAGTCTGGTTTAAAATCAATGAAAAATGTATTGTTAGGTATAAAATTAAGTATTTTGTACGAAAAATTCTTCTTAAATTTGAGTTTTTTATAATTTTAATTAATTTCTAATATATTTAGACAACTACTTATGTGGCATCGCTGCTATTCATATTATGTTATTATTTTACTAAAGTTTGAAATGATTTGTTTGGCCGAGATAAGGTTTCCATTAGTTTGGGTAACACTTTCACATTCCGGCAGGACGTCAAGGGCATCGGCATCACACTTCATAATCACATTATGTGCCCACCTTCTCCTCCCCACTCACATACACACATGAGTGTATATATATGTATATCAAATGCATATTTTAATTTTCGCACACCACAAATACAATGTGTTAAGTTGGTCGGTATGGGAAGCGGATGAGGGGGCTCAGTTCGCCTTGGCGTCCGACTGGCGCCGCTTTGACCAGGCCGCAAATGAGCAACGCCCCCTGGTCCACCCCGTAGCTCACATTTCCCGCCCTTGAGGCAGACGCCGCCACCCTTTAATCACCCATCGGGGCACACATACACTTGCAAATACACTGGAGAAAAAATGTTTGTTATGTGATTAATAAAGAGTTCTATCAGATCAGGGAGCGTTTTATGTCATCACATCAGGTCTTAAGATCGTTAAATGAGTCTTATGTTGTATGTAAAGTTTAAATAATTATAAAACAATATTCGAAAATAACAAAATTGAGTCATATTTTCTATAAAATTCTTAGATATGGTTATTGCAGTGCCCTTTTCCGCGGTGTATTCGAGCAAAAGGGAGAACAATCTATTTACATTTACACCAAATGTACAAATTTATTTATCGGTGAAGCGTCAGAGGAGCTGTATAAAGCATTTGGCGTTCGGGGAAGAGACGATGGTGGTGACAGGAACTTGGAGGCAAACGTCAAACGACGTCACGCAGAAAGTGTTTGCGTTGGCGAATAGCGCGCAAAAGTAGGCAACGTTATCTCGGCTCGCTGCGGTGAGAGTGTGTGCAAGTTTGGAAGGGAAAGCGTGTGGGAGCGAGTGTCCCTGTATGAGTGTGCTAGTGGGCGGGAGGAATGTGGGGAAATGGATCATGTTTACACACATGACCGAGCGGGGAGGCAGGCGGCATGCTGATGAGTTCTGTTTGTTGTTTTTCTTGAACAAACTTTAATTGTTTTTGATTTTCCTAAGGATTCAAGTGACGCGATTTTTATTCGCCTTTTGTTTGCTCATCAGGAGGAGGATGTTGCTGCGATGACAGTATGTTCTTTTTTGAAGCCTTTTCAATTGCTCAATTGGCAAACCACCCCGGAGGGGGGAAATAACTGGAACGCTTCGCTCTCGGCTAATTATATGTACATTTGTTGAGCTTCTCCGAAAGAGAAAGCTATGTTTTAGGGGGGAGAACTTGAAGAGTCGTCGGGAACTCTTTCAATTGCCTGACAAGATTCTGTCTAACTGCACACAAGACACTGGGGGAAAAGGGGTGTCCTTAATCGATAAACTGAAATGGTGTTCATGGAATTAGTTAAATTCTAAAATTTATTGATTTAAATGTTATCTCAAAGAAAATAAAATATATAAAAAACGAAGCGAAAATGTCTGAATTTGTCTCAAAAATTATTAAGTGAAATATTTTCAGTGTCTTGGCTGACATGTGATGCAGTACCTCTGCTTTTCAGCCACTTGAAAACGCCCAACAGCCAATTGCCCAAATGTCACGTACTCGGGAACTTTGGGGGCTATGTGTAAATGTCATGCCGTTGGGTTAGGAGTCCTGGAATACCGCTAATTGTTGCACATGTTGCATACTTCACGATGCACTCCCAGCCCACCAATTGCGAACTGTATGCACTCGGCTTTAAGCCCATGTCCACGGCCACGCTGCAGTTGGTCGGTGCATGCCTCTTTCAGTGGCAATGCCACCGCTGTACATTGTTTTGTGGCTCATCTGCGTGGCAAATTGAAAATTGCACTCATTTATTTCATTATTGAATACATCAGTGAGGAGGAGAGTTTTTCTCTGGTCCCATTCAAATAGCCGTGAAATTGCATTTGATTTTGTCTGTGACAATTTGTGGAGAGACGGAAAAACGGTTGAGTAAAGTGATTGAGTATCATTGCAGTTTTTCTATTAAATTTCAACTTAAAGATTCTGGGCTTAAAGTATTATTTAAAGATTGATTATAAACACAGATATTTAAAAATATTTAATTAAATTAAAATATATCTTGAAATTTTACTGTTCTAAAAATTATTCAATTTCTATGCTTCCCCATCTGACCTAAGAGCCTTCGTAAATTCCCAAAAAATAGCTAATAAACATCAAAAACAATGTTCAGTTCCACTTAAGCTAAGTTAACCCCTTAAACTGCACCCCCTTTGACTTCATCCCCCTGTTCGTGGTTTCATTTACACGGCATAAACAACACAATTGAATTGATATTGGCCCGCATTTCGAATGCCTCTGAACCCGCTTGACTTGGCATTGTTTACATATTATTTAACTTTATTTTTATGGCTGCAGGCTAAAAAAGGTGAAAATGAAAATGGAAAATGTGTGAAAATTGGGTACACGCTTGCCTGTGTGTGTGCTGGTTGGCGATAAGAAGGCACAATAATTTTTTCGCACTCAATGCGATTAGATAAAAGCGTTGAAAAAGTGGGAAGCCGAAAATCAAACAATTGCATTGGTTCGTGAAATTAGTTGTTCCTTAAAAAAAATAAAAGAAGCATCAAATAAAGTGGAAGTTACAAAAAAAAGGATAAACATTTAGTTTTATTCGAAACAAATTTTTGTAGACTTTAGCTAAAGTCAAGATTTAATAAATTCAATCCTAACTAAGACTTGTTTCCAAAAACAATCAAAATATTGAGCATATACAAGATGCCTTTTAAAATGCAGACAATCATCTGTTGACTTTCGTTACCATTCCAGTTGGGTTTCATCATTCGATCCCAGAAAATTCATTAATGACTAAATAAATATCATTTGTATTTTGAGAAGCTTTTATCTACGAGGAGGTATGATTATCTAATGGATTTATTTTTTATTCATAAAGTCTCAGTTCTAAGAGTGTGTGATCCCTTAGCAATTATTTATTTCATGAGAAAATCCATTTCACTTAACGAGAATTTACTTGTTTTTTACATATACGAGTAGTACTTCAATTTAGAAAAAACCCCTCTGGCAGAGTTCTTCCATTTGGCCACTCTGTAATTATAAACATCTATGGGATGCCGCTGTTCCTTGCTGAGATAAACCAATTTGTGTTTTTTTGTGTTGCGTGATAATTACATAAGTACATACACATACCGCTATAGTAGTTCTTTTACTCAAATTGAATTTGTTCTAATGGACGCCTAATGTGGTTACTAACTGACTGATGGCAGAAGCCATTACATAAACCACAGTGGGTGCTCGGGCGAGATTATCTCATGGAATCGAAGGCACAAATAATAATGAAATATACTCCTCACACGTCCATCTCATTAACATTCGCCAGTCGCCAGGGGTTAAGCTCCGTCCCACCACCTCGCATTCGCATCCATTCTGCGTCTCATTATAATTTTGTTAAATGTTATGTAAAACGAGTGTCATGCCCTCCGCCCCGCCGCGGCACTTTCTCCATGGCGCCTCATTGGCGACTCTCCGGTCCTTAGAGGGTTGCCCACTGGCTTCCATTTACAGTGACGTTTTGACTTTTAATTGTGTTTTAAAGTGTTGCGCGACCCCCTTTCGGGCCGGGGGTGGCGGAATCCCGCCTGCACTTGGGTCACTTTCAGGCCATTTGGCTTTTGATTTAGCTCGGCTCTTTGGTCATTTGATGCCTAATTAAATTTAACGATGACGTTGATTTCCATCTCCGTTAGCTCCTCGACTGCCCCAACCACTCTGGGGGATTGGTAGCATGCGAGCGGTTTTATTTTACACTCCACAAACAGATTTGCTGGCTAAATGATTCTGTGCAGAGCATATACGAATGTGAATTGATGTGAAACGGAAGCCGCAAAACTAATTGGATGGGGGAATGGTCTAGGGAGAAGCAGTCCATTACTAATCTTCCTGGCCGAAGTACTGGAATTTAAATCAGAACTAAAACTAGAATGTTCTAATATTTATAGCTGGATTTCAATGGATTATAATTTTCTTTAGCTTTAACTGGAAGAAGCTGCTTTTACTTTTTGATCCGACTTCTCAAGCCTCCTCCTAAGCCATCAAGATGAACCTCAAGTTGTCCCAATACAAATAATCCAATGGTAACCATTCCCCCTTTAAAATGCAGTCCAAATTTGTCCCTTAAAATCGATTCCAAACGGTCTAGGCTTCAGGACCCCGCCATTCATCAGAAAATCAGATTTCCCGACCCGCCGCCAGACGCGAAACTCCGATGCTTCCTCAATGCCTTCGTGCTGGCATTTAAGGGGAGCGAACAAAAAGGATTCTGCCGGCGGACGGGAGCTAATAACAGGATTAACACAAAGGAGGGAAATTGAATTTTATGCCAATATACTTAACCAAGCGCTTAAAGAGTCACTCGGAAGAATCGAAAGAGTGTCGCCGGCGATGGGGCGGCGGTTGGCCACGGCGAGAGCAAACACAAAGTCCCAAACGTAATTTTCACGAATTCATTGAACTGCGTGAGTGTGAAAAATAACAATTTAGATAAATATTGCGCCGGCGACCTCCATGGGCGTCGCTGCCGCCTTGTCATACGCGACGGGAGTCAGCCAGTGGCGACATAGCTGGGAGCTCGGAGCTCAGGACACAGCGACACATCGAAGGCGAGCTCTAGACGGCAAGCGCATCGACCGTTGACACAGAAATCATATTAATATAAATTAACGATGTGGAAAATTTAGTTTAGTAGTGAAAATGGCGGGCCAGGGAGTGGGTAGAGCAGCCAGTGGAGCCCAGGCAAGTCGTGTGGCTCTCACGTCGCCGGCTCATCAGTCAAAATGTCCTGGCGTGCAAATCCCAGAGCAGCCCATGCCGATTCCCATATCCCAACGCCAATCACAGTCTCCGAGCGGGCAGTGAGAAATTGTATTGTTTTGGTTTCGCACGCTTCCCTGCACTCCCAGCCTCCGACTGGCTCCCCGTGTAACAATTTCGAGTGCATCAATCTCCATCTTTGACTATTTTCTCCAGCATTTGCAATTTTCCCCAATTAATTGGCCTTCTCTGATTCAATTTTAATGCACCTTTTTCCAAGGGCGAGGCTCTTGGCGCTGGCATAATTATATGTAGACATAATCCTAATCCGCTTATCCACATAGTGGAGTCACTTTAGTCGCTCTCCTGCTTCAGCATGGAGTAGGGACAACATGGAGGAGTGACAAGATGGAGTGAATGACTGTTACAAAACTTGTTAATTACATATTAGCGGAGTTTTTTTTAAGAGTGATAAACTTTTAAAGTGAGCAGGCCAAGTTGATTTTCCAATAGGAAAATGTACATATATAATATATATAAAATATATACATAAAGGTACAAAAAGGTGTCGATTATTTATGTTATACATAAATACATAATACATAAACCACAAGGATTTAAATTTAAACAAAAGCTATTCATCCCAAAATTAAAGGTGAGCATCACCGCTGCCTAGTTATTTTTAAAATTTTGTACAATTCTATGGCGACTTTATATGATTTCGAAATATCAAACAGATTTCTTTCTAATTTTGCATATTTATTATACCCTTGCAGGGTCTCATAATTTTAGTCAGAAGTATGTAATGCATTGAAGTTGTCGTTTCCGACCCCATAAACCATATATTTTCTTGATCAGCATTAACAGGAGAGTCTTTCTAGGCATATCCGGAAGAAAACAAATTTTACATCATTTTTTCAAAATTTGATAAGGGGTTACATCATTAAAATTCTGAAGAATTGGGAAAATTTTTAATTTTTAATAATTTTAAATAACCTAGAAAAAACTAGCATAGAAAAGCGTTCCAAATGATAATTAATGCTTTTTTGGCTTAGTTATATCGATTTAATAATGGGTATATATGTAAATTTCGGCTTCCCTAAGTTGGTTTACTTTCTTGTATACTTAATGATTTTAGGCATTTAAGCCGTATTTTAAATAATTAATTTTTAAATTATTGTCTGAAATATAAAGCTGTCTTAAGGAATGATTTTAAACAATCGAAATAGAAAATGTACGAAAAATCGATAAATATTGATTTAAAGTCCCCTCGAAAATGCACATATGATATAAATTATTATACCCTTGCTTCGTGGATTTGTATAGCAATCTAAAAATATGCATTTATATATCCATATTTTTTGCCATGTTCACTTTTAAATTAGAGCTATTTTTAGATCCAAAACCTTTCGAAGCCTTAAGTAGTTTTGTAAAAACCGGCTTATCTGAAAAAAGAAAGGAAAAGGTAATACCCATCTCCATAATTAAACACCCCAAAAATATAAAATACTTTTGTTTCTTTTGAAAACCCTTTTGATTTATTGCTGATACATATGTTGAATAATATTCTGTATATGTTTTATTGTTAAGAAAGAAGCATTAAAGTAAATCTATTTGTCAAGATACTAACCAATGTCCAAAATAAAATCATGCTTAATAATGTACAGCAGCCGCAGCAAAGGGTAATTCGTTTATAAACAATTTATGCAACAATAAAAGGTTTCCATTGGGGTTTTTTGATATATAGTGCATATTATGGTGTCTCAGTGAAGCGACACACTGGCCTGAGCTGCTCTGGATGTCAGTTTGTCCCTGGCCCACACCGGCAAAGGGTTATTCGGAGTACAAAGACTCGTCATTAGTGCCAAAAAGTGGGGGCCCAGACAGGCTGCTTACATTTTTATTTGTTTTGGATTGTTGGTGAACTATTGGTGTGTTAATTTGTGGTTTACAGAAAGTTGTGGGGTTGTTGTGAGACTTGGGGGAGGCTTGGGGTTTAACGATAACTATAACTTTGCAAAAGAGACAAGTAAACTTAAGGGTGAGACATGAAAAAGCCTAGCGATTGCGCTTCTGGTAGAACTCGCGTATCAGCTGACGCAAATAGCGCATCTCGCTCCGACGCTCCCGCAGAGTGCAGCGCAGCTTCTCGTTCTCCTGCGATAGCACCTGCTCCTCGCCCAGAACATTCTCCATTTCGAGCTTCTTCTTCTGGCGATAACGCGTGGCCGCATTCTTGTTCTGCTCCTTTTTCCGAATCTTGCGATCCTCAACGCCACGCCCGTAGGTACGAGTGCGCTTCTTGGGGCCTTGCACCGCCGCCGTCTCAGCCTCCACGGATGTGTGGGCTGGCGAGGAGCTGTTGCTGCTGATCGGCTCTGGGAGCCACTCCTCATCCGCATCGGCAATGCTGCCGCTCAGCCCGCTGACGCCGCTGCTGCTGCTGCTGTCCAGCGAGGAAGAGGCCTGAGATTCGCAGTCGTCGTTGAAGAGCTCAAGCTCCTGAGCGCGCATGTTGACAATATCATCGACCAGCTGGATCTCTCGGGCAATTTCGCTGCCGCCCACCCAGTTGTTGAAGTTGAAGGTGGCTGCGGGAGCAGCATCGGAGGCATAGCATTGCTGTAAAACGTAGGGTTTTCTTCAGAAAAGTTTTAGTTAAGTTTTCAGGTATAACTTACCACCTTTTGCTCGGCCTTGACGAGCACGGGCTCAGGCTGCTTGTAGACATCGAATTGGGGCGGCGACTGGGGTGGCGTCAATTGTTGCAGGATCAGGGATGGGGAATCGCCCAGCTGGTACTCGGAGGCAGCCACCAGAGAAGCAGTAGAGGATCCAGGGAATTGTACTTTGGTTACGGGTATTATCGGCTGGCTGACCACATCAATGTTGGGCTGATAGCTGTTTGTGTCATAATCGATGCAGTTCAGAGGAGCCTTTTGATCCAGGAGGCATTCTAAGTGAAGAATAAAATAAAATAAAATATATATATATTAAAAAAATATTTAACAAAAAACTTAGTTTATATATAAAATCTTTAGTTATGACCAGAAATTAAAACTAGATTATATAAATATTATAATTCATAGCTGAATATTTAATTAATACAATAACTTGTAGTTGAACCGGACTTAAGCTGAGCTACTCTTTCAGCTTTTAAAAAATTCAATTACTAGATTATCGCCCACCATTATTAGACTATATAACAGATTTCGCAAGGTAAATTCTCGTTTCTCTAAAAATTTGCAACGGAAAAGAAAACAGAAGCAAAGTAAAGTATCTGATAATCTTTTCTTTCTCAGTTAAAGATCGAGAGAGGACTTCTCTCTCTTTGCTTGGCGGAAAGTCCTTTCTCTCCCTTTCTCTTCTTCATTCGCACTCTCAGAAAGTTTCGCATTTGCTCTCTCGGAATACAATAATCAGCATTTACAAAAAAAAAAAACCAAAAAACGTAACAAAGAGAGATCTTAAATCCCATGATGATCCCTCTAATGATCAAAACAGTTAAGCCCATTTTCAAGCTCTTTTTTACAATATAACAAAAACTGGCTTACTTAACTAATCATTTTAAATATGAATCTCATGAATATCAAAAACCTTATAGTAATCTTTAGTTATTACCCAGTATTCAGCTTGATCTACCATTTTCCTTGTCAACTTCCTTTTGTTACTTCCCCCCGTCTATTAAGCCACAAATGCGTCGTAGTTCCGACACAAGTTATTTGTTGTTTTCTATATTTTTCCACACTCTCAATTGAAACTTATTTCCATTGAAGTGAAGGACGCGCGGCGAATGCTCGCTCGCATCTCGTTCTAGTAATCATTTGCATATTGATTGTGGCATATTTTCCCCTCAATACACGCTTGATTTCCAGTTGTTTTCAATTCGCTTTTATTGAAAAGAACTAAGTTCGACGACATCGGTTTTGATTATTTGATAAAATCGATGATAGTCGATGGCCAAATCACGAGAAGAGAGAGTTTTTCCAGAGTTCGAGATGTCGCTGTTACAACCTTCGAGAAGCATTGTGGCAACACCTGTTTGGCTTGTAAAATTGACCCAGCGACACCTTGGGCTGGGGCCGCCAGTCCAGACAATCACCTCTCCCCCAGCTTGATTCTCCATTAACATAACAAGTTTCCCGTCGATCAATCTGTCCCTCCCCAACCCCCATTCATATAGCAGTCTCCTTGCAAACAGCTGCGCTTGCATACGTAAAAGCAGAGCAAACTGTAACTGCATTAATTGATTTACATAAAAATCTCGCATTAGAGACTGTTGTGTTGCCACGCCTAGCCCTGGTTTATTACAATATTAAATTGTAGTATGCATTTTTGTTTAACAGTCGTGGAAATAAAGTGATACTTTCCACGTTGTTGCTAATGGCTTAAATGGGCATAAAATAGGAATTGATGTGATCATCGTGGGTAGAGGATTATGAACCTAAAGACTGACTATCTGTGGAAAAACGTCCTAGTTCTGAGATAAATTATTAACTGATTAGAATAATATAAATCGATTATGAAAATTCTTTAAAAATTTGTTATGTTTTCTTAGCATAAAGCTTACTTTTGTTATTGATTTTTGGTTTCTTTACTGGTCTAGTTCCTAATCCTATGACTTTTCTTTGTTTTTAAACAAGCTTCAAGTTCCTTTAAGTCTTACCCCGACTCCTAGTTCATAAATTAAAGGCAAATAGAGCGATTAAGACGAGCGCGGACGTCGTTGTCATTTCGCAAATATCACACAGAGACGACCGGGACTATAGTACAACGTCAGTCCGAGCACAATCGTTTGAAAAAAAATATATATAAGTATTAATAATTAATGGGAACATGATTAGCAACAACCTTGGCGCACAAAATGCCTTTGTAGACGAATAAATGTGCAATGAGACTTCAGGCTTGCTTTGCCTAGAAAAACACAATACCATTTTTCTGGGGATCTACAAGGAATCGTAGGTAAAATTCCCATATTTAATTGTTAGTTCTTAACTTGAATGACTCGTATGGAAAATCCTTCGGTCATATGTTTTCGCACATAGTTATTAGGTCAAGGTTATACAGGTCTTAATAAAGATCGGATTAAAGGTTATCTATGCTAGAACAAAATCTAGAAATGTCTAGTCTAGCTTTGGTGATTTACTGGTAAACAGTTTGTCCCACTCAGTGTTTGTGGAAGATGGCAAATGATTTGTTTTTCTCTCAAGTCGCGCCCCAAAAAAATACAAAACAAATGCGGGCAACCCGGAGCACACACAAGTCCAGTCATAATATGCAAATGAATTTTATAAATATTGAACTGAAAGCGATCAAAACGAGACAATGAAAGAAGTAAGAAGCAGCAAGTTGGCGTTAAAACCCGCTCGACCGGAAAGTCATCATCAAGGAGCAGCCAGCCTGCACCACCCCAGCCCAGAGTTTGCCCAAAAAAAAAAGCGCTCTGGAAAGTCTCATCTCTCCACACTGTGCAGTCACAAGTCGGGGAAAGAGAGATGTGAAACTGTTTCGTCTCGTATCTCTGCACTGGCTGCTGTTCCCTCGAACAGATAAGTGGCCAGACATGATAAGATGCAGTGGGTCAGACCCAACGAAGTCGACTTAAAGATGTCGGAATGCCATAGCAATTAAAATTTAGAATTTTTAAAAAAGGATTTTTGCAGACTCGATTCTGTGACAGGATTTCTGAAATATTTCTAAAAATACCTCCCCAAAAGATAAAGTATATATCTCAAATAGAAACAGAATAAATCATAGTTACTAACCATAGGCTTGCATAAATATATATGTACTCATGTTTGCGGCAGCAGCGAGAATCGTGATGTGAAAGGTATGGTAAGGTCAAACGTCTCTTAAGTTTCGGTAGAGTAAAAGTAAGGGCAGTAGAAGAAAAGTAATAAACAAACACCCAATATATGGGATATTTTTAATCTAAACTAAACAAGTTAATGGGCAAAAGAACCTTAACTACTATAATATTGATCAAAAATCAATGTACCTAGAATAAGACAAGAACCTAAGATTGCTAAGTGTTAACGAGATGCGCTTCGTAAATAATGATATGATATATATATATTTTTTTTTAGAAATATTCGCAATAGAAGGGGTAAAAAATCACAGAGTCAATTTTGAATGTACAGTCGACTGGCTGTTGGTCCAGCACTTAGGCCGAGTAAATAGCGTAACAAAAAATCATACAAATAATGGAAAATAACTCAATAACTCAGCACGTGGCAGAAAGTATCTTAAAAGTTTCCAAGGCAGAAAAATCTAGTCTGGAGTAAGTGTCTGTATTCTGTGTCTGTGTCTGTTTCTGTCCCTCGATTCCTGTATCCGTTCCTGTCCTTGGGACTCTCAACTGCTGCCGCAATGTGGGTGGACAGCTCCGGTGGACAGTCTGCTTGCTTAGCGTCGTTTCACCAACTTTTGCGAATTGATCACAATTTCACGGTTCCACATGTAACGGTATCCACAGTGTGGTATCATGCTCACAAAGTCCTTAACGCCTGGACTCGAATGTTCAGGGTATCGCGTGTGTCTCGTGGCTGGGCTGTCCAGTCTGCTCTCCCTTCTGGCTGGCTACATATAGTGGTGCCCAGCTGTCAATCTCCTCAAGCGGACTCGCTTCGTTTTCTTTGGCGCCGTTGCAAAAGGTGTGAGGAGGGTTCAGTGCAGAACCATTAAAAGGTGTGTTCCTTAGGACGCATCGATTGACAAAAACAAATTTGAAATATTTTTCCTTTTGTCTTTTTTGCGTTTCGAAAACGCCAAGACGTGTGTTTGTGCTGCTCCGCGTATTTGTTATTGTATCCGTTCGCTTTGGGCAGTTTTCTTTGTGTTGTCCAAGACGGCGACAACGAGGTGATGGGCGGGGCGGGGCAGAGCGGTGCGATCGCAGTCAAAGCCAAGTTTCGATCCGAACGTTCGCGACTGAGTAACGATTTCAACTGAGTGCGAATCGCGGAGCGAGTGAGGTTTTTGCTTGGCCCCCAGCGGGAGCGCTCCACAGAGAGCTCGGTCGAGGTAAGAGCGCACAACCAGAGATCGGGCCCTGCAACCAGATCAATCTCTTGTTGTTTGTGCCCAGCCCGAGATGCTATCAGCAGCCACAAGCCAGCCCGCGAGCGCCACAGCACGAGCCGAGGCAACGGACTCGAAAACAGTGGAGCAAAAGTGGGTGAAACGATGGACAAACTTTAGATGCATTCGAACTTTCAAGAAGTTGGAATATTTGATATTTAAAGTTTTAAAATAAATACTTTACTATAATCATAATTTTTTCCTATTATCATAGTTCGCATTAAAAAAAATGTGGTTTATCTTTAAAATAAACTTTTAAACAACCAATTTCAATTACTATTATAATGGAATATAATTTATTTACTTTTTACTAATACCAATTCAAACATTTTGATGTAAAATCTTATTTAAAAACTTCTCCAATTACCATTTCATTATATTACTTTAGTATTATATTAAAATAGAATAGAACCAATGAACAATTCATTATAATAGTGAAATAATAAAACGGTAATTGGTGGGTGCAATTCTTAAATAAGATTTTGGATCAACATGTTTTAATATTCGTATCAGTGAATAATGCTTTCCTTGTGGTTTATGGTCGTAAGTTTTTAATCATACTTAGAAAAGTTCAAAAAGAGTTCAAAACCTTTTACAGTTCTCTATAGTCCACCAGCAAACCACTGTTCTTGATGAGGAGCCTCTTTTAAGCGTTTGTTTTTTAAACAGCTTTATCAACTGTGCCTTAATATTGTACACAGTCAATTACCCCTCACTCTGGCTTCGGCAATCGACCCCACAGATCTCCACATATATTGCTAGAAGAAATTGAATCTTTCTAGATTCTCACCCCCCTGCTGCCCAGTAAATTGAGACGTCTCAGGTGGTGTGCGATGTGCATTGAACTCGGGTTAACCTGCAGAGCATGGAAATCAGATAGAAGTCCGACTTAGCAACTGTGGTATAAGGTGATTTCCGTGATATGAAACCATGTTTACTGATACATGTTTGTAAGTATGTATAGAAACCCTAAAGAGTCCTCGCTCTCTTCTCCGGATTAAAGATATTTTTAGCATTTCACAGCTGCTGGCCAAGCCCCAAGAGCATTTATTACCAAAATGGGGGGCACGTCCCACGGGGATAAATTTACATTTTGAAACAAAGAAGTTTTCTCAGTCCTGTTTAAAAATACCCAAAAACCGTAAAGTTTTGATACAAAAACTGCGTCAAATGGTTCAATGATCGCACAAGTTGATAAATCCATGAACTTATCTGCAGGTTAAGTTTCTGGTTTACATTTTCAACAAACCAGAACCCGAAAGCGATTAACCTTCAGGCCAAAATTACGAGCATGGCAATTCAAATGGTTTGAAGTTGTTTGGGCGGTCAAGAGAACTCAGCTATGCCAAGAATTGAAACAATTCTTCTAAGTAGCTGTTATCTGCGGTTTTCTCTTAAAACCATCAGCTGAGCTCAGCTTAAGGGTATTAAGAGAACTCCAAAGAGCGCGTTGAAGAGAGTGCTATTGATCACTCACTTGGCGCGTGATCAATCAAAGCGAAAGGCTCAGAAACTGCTTCCAATTTCATTGCTCTCTTCCTCGCTCTCTCGGCCTTTATGGATTCCGAGCAATTGGCCCCAAGTGGCTTGTGGGTCGCGTTTATAAACAATTATTATAACAAGCGCAGTGAAAATAAGTAAAAAACCTGCACAACTTTACGCTGACCAAGATACCAGCGAATACGCCAACGAAAACAAAGCGAGCCACAATCCGGTTTCCCAACTTCAACTGTCTGGGGGGGGGNATAGTCTCGGAAATATTCGGCTTGTTTTTGTTTGGCCAAAACGATTTCATTGGCGTGCCCCTTAACGAATCAGACAGAAAAGTGCGTTAAAGTGAATAGAAAAAACAAAGCAAACAAATTAGATAACAGGCGAATTGTAATATTGTCTCGAAAAACTGAAACCTGATGAGCGAGCTTCGCTTGGCGTTTGCAGACGTTCAAAGTTCAACTGCATTTTTAATTTTTATTTATATTGTTTCTGATGTGTTTTGGTATTTGTATACTATTGGTGTTGGTTTATGATAAGACATTTTTGTGGACGAGTTTTATTTTGGGATCTTTTGATCAACTAATTTTTTTTATAGAATTTAGAATTAATTGAAATACATAAAGAGGAACACGATTTAGTATTCTTTGATAAAAAAAAAGACAAATGGCTATTATTAAAATTATTAATAACCTATGATTCAGTTTTACAGCTAACCATTTTTGTGTTTGAATAAATATAAAAATCTGTCGATGCCAAGAACTATAAAAAATATACAACTTTCTGATGGCTCACTTTACAGTCAAACTATTTAAGAATAGATCCTTCACATTGCCTTTAAATTTATACAACTTTCTTTCCCCTGGTAGCCAGTCCACTTCTTGTATTCCGAATATGATAGCTTACCTTCATCCTTCAGGTCAAAGATCTCCACAACGAACTCCTCGTCGCTGAGCAGCTCAAGTGAAGCTGCCTCGTCCAGGGTCAGGTCTTCGCCGTTGCCAATTATTGAAATGCCTGCAAAATACCGAAAAACTTTAGTTTTGTATCCTCTAATCGCAGTTATTAAGCACAGACCATTTGCAAAGTTATCGTCATACAACCACTCGGCATCTGTTGGCTCAGTGAGCGCAAACAGATCGGAGGAAGCCGCCGCCGATGTTGGGGACTGCGGCTCCAGCTTGAGGTCCCAGTAAAGCTCCTTGGGCAGCTGCAAGCTCTCCAAGGTTTGGTGAAATGATGTTGTGTCCATAGTCAGAATAGTCAAAATCGAAGGTTACAGGTGATATACTTTGGGTTGCGAGAGAAAAGTCCGGACTGAATAATGCAATGGGTTGTTGTTGTTGTTGAAGTGCTTGTTGTTGTGAGGATGCCATGATGGCGCTGAAAGAGATTGCAAAAAAAGACGAATCACGATCAGAGTTCAACGGGTGAAACCTTGTTACACTATTTATTAATGAGCATTACTTGCATGGCCCGCACTGTTTGATGTGCACTGAGCCCCCTTCGAAGACGCGAATGAAACAAAAACGCGTGCATCGTCATGCTGATAAGCCGTCGCCACCCCTTCAGACCCCAAATTCTGAGCAAATTCAGCGGAATAATGTGAAAATCAAATTTGAACTTAAACTTCAGACGCTCATATCTAATCGCTGGCTACGAGTATGCCCGCGGGCCTGCCCTAATAGGTCGGCGTGTGTGTCATCTACATAGTTTCTTCTTTAGTTCTATAGTATTTACCTAATATAGATCTTAAAATTTAATATTTTTCAAACTATGCAAACTATATAATTCTTAATATAAAAAAAAGGAAAAAATAAAAGTATTCTTGCTTATTATAAAATATTAAGTTACTTAGTAAACCTGATAATACATATTAAATATAAAAAAATAAACAATTAATCAACTGTTTTCTTGATAAACTACAAGTATTTCTGTTTTAATGGAAAAGTAATTTCCCACTATCGGACAGCTCTTTTCCAGAGAAAACAAACAAAGGGAAAGCGTTTGCAGATGGTGCAACTGTGGTGTTTCGTAGTAAGTGTGTGCCTTGTAAGGAGAGCCCACTGTAGTGTGACTCATCATCCAGCGTTTGCACGTGCTGCAAGTTGCAAGGCGGATTACCCAACTCCAGGCACATATTGCGTCAGCCAATTTCTCTACCTGGTTGCATGCCCCATTGCTTTGATTTGGAATGGGATTTGCACCTGTATATGCCACGTTAACACTGCGTTGCGGCCTAAACAAGAATCCATACAAGCCCGCACACACACACACTCTTGCAGCAGCAGAAACGGTGCAACGCCAAAGTGCGGCAGTGTGTGCGTTTGCGAGTCTTGCGAAATTAGCGTTTCCAAACGTCGATTTTGGCGTACTTACGTTTGCTTTTTATACGTTTCCATTTTGTTGTGTTTTGGGGCACCTAGGTGCAGTTTGATTTGCTTGCGCACAATCTATAGAGCCATCTTTACGTCAATATAAATGCCGAAATCGCTGGACGAGAAAAATATTGAATCTTTTTGCGTTTCATTGGAACGAAATAATGAGTGTTACCAGATGAAAATTTGGCTCTCCCCCCGTTAAAAAATCTCGAAAAGTTGAAATTTCTCCCTAAAAAATCCAGTTTTCCCCCTGAATTATCTAGTATATTCTAGTAGACCTAATGCATAAGAGTTCCATATAGTCGTCTCGCTCGCACTTATGTAAAATGCTATAGCTTTGTCAAATCTTTAATGAAATCTCTAATGTGGCTATGACATTGGCGCATTAACTAATAAATTAAAGATTTGACAACTGATTTGACGACTGTATGGCGCTCTAATGCGTTTTCATTTTAAAACTCGCCCCGCACAACAGCGCCAATTGTTGGCATTTTTTAGGCACTCTTCGGTGTTTATCTGCGCCTGCCGATACCGTGACAACCCTGCTGGGAGGGCTCGCTCCTCGCATTAACTAAATATGTGTTAAAGTGTAATTAAACTACGTAGCAGCTTTGTGGGTGCGCGTGTGTGCGTCGTCGATGCGTCTCGGTGCCGAGTGCGTTGTGGGTGTGTGGGGGCAAACTCCCCGCTTTTCAGTTTCTCGGGGGCAGCTGCAGTTGCGCCCCAAACGCTGCGTGCGCGTGTGTGTGTGTGTGTGGGCACAGAAAATAGGCAATAGAAAAACGGAGGCAGAGTCCCAGAGGTCAAAAGTGCAAACGCGGAGCTGGCACCCGAAGAGCGGAAACTGGAATTTGGAGCGGCCAAGGTCGAAGCAGGGAATTGTTGGCTCGAGTTCCTGGTTTGTTTTGCTTTTCCGCAGAAGGCCAACCAGAGGCACCTTTGTTTGGACCCCTGCATGGGTGTGTGCGTGTGCCTCTGCCAGCGCGCTCGCTCTTCCTCGCATTCCTTCATTCCCGTGCTGATAAGCAAAGAGGGAGCGTAAAACAGAGAGAGAGCTCGCGTCAGCTGTTCATTGTTTTGGTTGTGTGCGCGCCGCACAGGTTTCGCCCGCTTTCCAGCTCGGTTCTTGGATCAGTTCCGTTTGTGGAATGGAATGGACCCGCTCGTTCTTTTCGCACTCCTCCGCCGTTCTTTTCCGCCTCCCACCGCTTGCCACAAGCCGATCCGCGCGTGCTCTCGAGCGTTTTGTCGATCGCCCAGCAATTGAGTTTCCATTATCAGCAATTGCCCGCGCGGCTACTGACGTCTCGCTCTCTGACGTCCGCGTCCCCGTCCCCCTCCGGCGCTCCTACGCGCGCGATTAATATTGTTATTATTGTGTGCTTCGTTGTGACGCAGTTAACGGCAAAAGCGGGGCGTGTTGTTGGCCGGAAAAGCCGCCAAGCGGACGCACGGGCGACCAGGTGTAGGGATCGCGAACAGCTAGGAAAACGCAAGGTGTCGAGATCAAATCAACGATTGATTCGTTAAAGAACCGAGCCAATTAGCAATTTAATTAGTGGCCAGCAGCTCGCTTCAGTGTATATTAATAAATGTGCTAATGTCCAGTAAATCACGATAAATATTTTCGTACCAATCTCAGCTCTATCAGCTACCATTTGACCCGCGAGCCGCTTTCGGAGCGATGGAAAATCCCCAGCCAGTCGGAAAAAGGGCCAGTGCCAGCAGTTAATTGCCAGAGAGACATTAAAAAACCATTAAATGTGCCCCGTCACGACCAATAAAAGCCAAGAGTGAAGTATTTGCATAGACATCCCCTCGAATTGCCCCCCAAAAATGATGCTGAACAAATACGAGAGCTATCAACGCACAAGCCAGATGTTTCCCCACCAGCAGCAGCAGTCACTTCCGCAGCAGCAGCAGCTGATCCCGCAGCAAGTCCCGCAGCAACCCATCTTCCCGCACCTGCAATATGGAGCCGGAGGATCTGGAGCGGCAGCAGCCGCCGCTGCCGAGTCAGAGCGGGAATCCATCCACTCCGGCCAGTTCATGGTGTCGCACTTTGAGGCCGAAGAGGCGCAGGACGACCTCGAGGATGACGGAGAGGTGAAGATGCTTGATCCAGAGGATCCCAGTCTGGACAAGGCAGGCGAGCCGGCCAACACCTGCCGCGACGTCCAGCTGTACGTGCCCCAGACGGTGGTCCACTTCAACCGGATGGACCAGGAGTGCGACGAGAGCAGCATGGGGCTGATCACCTCCCATCTGGAGATTGAGACCTCGTTGACCAAGCTGTTCAAGTGCATGAACCTTGCCTACAGGTGAGTCTGCTGCTACACGTGCCCGCTAAAGAAAACGAAAGAAATGTAGTTTCCCGCTCGTTCACGCATTCCGCGCGTGATAGCCACCAAAAAAACTGGCCAACGAAAATCCAGCAACCAAAAAGCTGGGACCGCTTCGGTCGCATAATCGCGGCACATGTTGCGACGCGACGTCGCTGCTCGGGTTACTTTGGACCCAAACTTCGCCTTAATCGCTCGTCCACCTTCCTCCCGGCCCTCCTCTTTTCGGGGCGGTGCTTCTCCCGTTTCTGCAAACGCCAGCGCAATCATCGCGAAAATAATACCAGAGTAATGGACACAGCGATATCGGAATGATTCCGGGCCACATTCACCTGAGCATATTTATTTACCTGACTGCATATAGGGCGCCGAATAAAATGCCAACTATTTGTTTTTAATTTTTTGTATTCAATTGAGTTTCGGTTCTCTCTTTATTTAGTTTTCCAGCATTTTAAAAAGATTTTTTTACAGAAAATTTAATTAAAAATAAATCTTTTTTTTTTAAATGGTTTCAAAAATTAAATCTACTCCTAAATTAGTAGATAATGCTAGACAAATGGTCAAGCTAGTATCACTAAAAAAAAATTATGCTAAATATTTGGAATTTTAAAATTTGAAAACCTTATTTCCGACTTCAATATTCTGGGAGAATAAATCGGGTGTTTTAGCAACTAGGTAAAGTGCACCTATGCATTAACCGCTTTTTAAAGTTACATTAAAGACAATTCCCTTATTATTGCAAACCCAGTAAGTACGTCACTAGATCTCTACGTGCTAAAGCAATGGTTCTATTGTTGTTTTTGGTATTTCGAGTCTACCATATTTGGTTCATTGAGCGGTTTAGTCATCGCCAAACATCGTACGAGACGCTTTCGTCTGTTCGATCTATTTTTAAAGCATGTAGCCGGTACTTTCTAGTCCGCCTTCCGATTTCAGCTTCTTTAGCTGCTAGTTCGTCTGCCTGGCCAGCGGTGTAGCGATTTTTATGGGACCCTTTGGCCTTATCAGTCACAAGTACTATGTGCGATGGCGCTTATCAGCGGCAGCACTTGTACAGGACTTTCATTCAGGTCTGTTTTGTTTTATTTCGCTAATTGTTGCTATTGTTGTTGATTTTGCTAAACAAACTGCGCGGTGGGGTAATATTCTGCTATTAGATAATGCGCAAATAGCGCGGCAAAAGCAGTCGTGGGTTGAAAGAATAGTTATTAAACCTGAACGGGCCCCCACAGCACGTCAGATTAGTTAAGTGCAAACTAAAAGCTGTTGCTGAAAGCGTCTAGATTACAGAGGTATCGAAGGGATGTATAGTAAGCGATTTAGTTTGAGGTAAAAGTGAAATCAAGCCCCAGATACTATTAACAAAACAATCTTGGCGCCTCCTTCTATAGCCAAATTCAGGGAATTCTCTTACCAACAACCTGTTTAAGTCAGCGAAGAAATTTCTTGCTTGCATTATTATAAAAAACAAGTTCAGTAGTATCAGAAGGCTTTATTTAACCGATTCTGGAATGCTCTTTCCAGAACACATTAGAATTTTCATACTTTTGCCATAGTCAGCCGCTCAAAAATTCGTCTTTTTCTTTAAGTTTGCAACATTGTTAATTATTAAACTGTATATTCTATATATTCGAAATATTTTGTAGCTTTTTTTGGTAAAAACATTCAATAAATTCTCTAGTTAATATATTTAATAAGTTCCCTAGTTAATACCTGATTAGTTCCCTAACAATGTGTCTGGTCGATAACTTGTTTTTCGAGCCAGACAAAATCCAAAATTTACAATTCCATTAACCCGAATTTAAATGCAAGGCATTCAAAATGTAGACATTTTTTAGAGATTTATGCCTTCAGTGGGCCAGACTGAGGGTGACCATTCGGTGATGTGAAATGTGGTGACGCAGCCTCGGAATTATCATCCCTCCCATAGAATTCGGCACATTTTGCAGAGAGTGTGAAAACTGGATTTGTGCCAATGCCTTGGGTTGTATTATATCATGGTCAATACAGGAAGTTAATCATAGCCCAGCGGCAACGTCACTAGATAGTGTGGTATCGGAATGGAGGAGGGAGGGACCCACCGCCTCCCCATGGGAATGCGGGTTAACTGCTCTCGAGTGCTGCTCGGTTGTGCAATTCTGTGCTCCCTCCCGTGGTGGCAACTGACAGCTATTTACCTGGTGTTTGCTTAATAATTTCTACTGAATCATCAGCTATGATAGCACAAACAATAACAACAAAGAAAACAACAACAGCATATCAGGTATCTGGCTGGTTGTTTATTACAGGCATTCTCATCGCCCCTAATTGTTTTTGGCCAAGTGCAATCCCATTGGTAATCCTCTGAGCTGGGAATACTTGATTGGGAAAGCAGGATTATGACAGTTGTTATATATTGGCGTGCACACAGATGTGCACAAACAGGCTGATTTCCCAGAGATAGCGCATCTGTTGGGGTTAGGGGTCTCTTTATTTTTAGACCACAATCTGCGCACTGTTTACATATTTATAAATAAATCGATGAATTTATTGTAAACTGATACGTTTGACAGATTGACCGATATCGGGTAGATTTGTTTCCTTATTTTCTTCTTGGGGTACTTTCCTTTATTTGTTCATTATAAACCTTTTATTTATACTCAAACTCTCTTAATTACAGCCAAAAACTCACCTCCCCCAAATGGAATCATTTCAAAGGTGTGCGACTGCGTTGGAAGGACAAAATCCGTCTCAACAACGTCATCTGGCGCTGCTGGCATATGCAATGTGAGTGATATTTTTAGCTAGTGAAGCAATTCTCTTGAGTGGCAAATGAATTTTCTGCGGGTTTCGAAATTAAGTAATAAATAAGCGCTTGCAATTTTACAGCTGAGTATGTGCAATGCAATTTAATTGTTTTTGCAATCGGAATTTAGTTGAGAACACATTTGATTAATTAATTTATTTAACGTATATACATTTAATTTTAGGGTATTGATTATTATATGTTTTAGTAAACATATTATCAATTCCCAAATTATTTAAAAGCGTTTATTTGTGAATATGTATATTAATAAAGGTTATTTAAAATATTTATTTTTTAAGAAAGATTGATAATCAAAGTTTATATATTTAGAGCTCTTAAAAGAAAATATTTGTTGTTCCATGTTTTAAATTAATTCAGTCAGTACACAAAAGTATGTAATTTAAAGGATAAAACTTATATAACTTTAGGATAGGGCACTCAGACGCTGGAGTTATACAAATTTATGATCCTTTATATTCGCTAAAAAGAATATGTGATATGGCCATGATGATGTATAAAATTCATCTTCAGACATTTTATGATTTTTAAATCAAACTGCAATGTATTCATAAAAGAGAAGGTACTTTTTGTAATAGTAAAAACTCTGTTCAGAAATCTTGGTAAATATTGCCACATCTATGCAAATAAAGATGGCATTACCCGTTTTTAAAGACCTAATTGAATTACATTTAAATTCAACAAGATGTCACTCCCAATATCTAATCAACAAGTGCCAATAATTTGTTTTCCATTGTAAACAATCTGATAGGATGACCGCTTCCCCTACAAATTAGTTAAGCCACTTGAGGCGGGACTTGGCAGAAGTTTTCCACGTGTTGTTGTTGGCATTGGCTCTGCGATTGACCGCGATCGGCATTGGTAAAATATTCCAAACCAAATTATAGGCCACTTTAATGTTTATTTCCTTGAGAAGCACGGCACGTGCAAAAGCCCCAGCCAGCAAACACAATGTAGAGCGGATAGGTGAGCGTATAGGTGAGCGAAACGCAGAGCGGGAGCGATAGGAGCAAGCTTTAAAAGCACAGCGACGACAAGCTATCTGCCCTCCTGCTCACGCCTAAACTGAGCAGTGACCGCTGCTGCTGCTGGAGCGGTAAGCCCTGAGAGAGTTGTCAACTGGTTTGTGGCAGATGCTCAGACATCGAGGGGATGGATCTCCCCAACTAAACGGAGGGATGTCCGGATGACCGGCGTTGCCAGGCGGGCTTCGCTAGCTCCTACGCTTTGCTGCCCTCGTTTCTCGGCTTTGTTATCAGGGCCGGGCGTCCCTTATCAGAGTCTGGGCTCTCTTTGGCGATTGTCATTTCATTTAAATTTCATTGGATTTGTTTTTGGGCCTGCTACTACTACCGCCTAATTAAGAGCCGGGAACATATGATTGCCTAGTTATAGTAGTTCGTCTAGACGGCCCCGGAGTTTCCCGTGGTCTGGATCGCGGAGCAGATGTCGCGGCCAGTCTGAAGTGTCCCCTTGATTAGCACCTTGCCACTGTCGAAGTCGGTTCGGTCGGTCGGAGTCGGAGGCCAAGACAAAGGAGACGAAATTCAGAAAGAACCTCGGGCAGAAACGCGCACATTTTGGATGTCTGCTGTCCGTCCGCTACCCCTGCTGCTGCTGGTGCTGATATTATTTTCAAAAATTTTCCGTTACATCATCAGAACGGCAGCGCTGCTTTACAAGCCATAGCGTCGAGCGATTATCTCTGTGCTCTAATAGATGTCGGCGACAACGGAGGCAAATGGAAAATTTCATGTTTATTTATAAGGAACAACCACAAACATTTATACTTTATTCCATACCATAGGGTTGACTTGACCAGCATTAAAAGTCTGGTATTGTATTGTATACTTTTTGTAAATTTAAAATCAGTTTTCCACAAGCCTTTCACAATTTTTAATTTCAATTGCTTGCTTATTTTTCAAAAACTCTTTATTTTATTTAAAAATATCTACTTATTCTTTTTTATTCTTTTGTGGATTTAAATGACTTAACATGACGCCCACGCAGAATCTTGGGCTTTTCTGGGTTTTGTTTGCCAAAATGAATCTGCTATCTTTATAAAGTTTAGTTGATATCTCAGAAACCGCACGCTTGGACACGTCAAGCTAAACTCAGACAACACAAATGGTTTTGGAAATTCCCGGGCAGGCTACCTTTTTATCAATTCATAACTGTCTGTGGAAAAATTCAGCCGTTTATGGGTGTCTCTCTAAAAATACATCTACAATTTTTTACCATTGTTAGCCAGAAAATTATTAAACGAAAAAATGACCTGTAGTTTCTAACAAAGCATAAAAATGATTTTTAGAGTATATAGAAAAGTTCTCTTGTGGGAACAATATATAATCATAGCAGAGAATCAAAAATCGGTCTTAGCTAGGTCAAAAAATCTTTAAATTTAATTCGGAAAGCTATTCTATGTTAGTTTTTAATAGGCTAATAAATCTGCATACAGAATTTACAAATTAAAGAAATCAAAATTTTTGTCAATTTTTTACAATTTTAATAATGTAACCCCTTATCAAATTTTGGAAAAAATTAAAAAAAAAATTGTTTTCTTTCGGACACGGCTAGAAATACGCGCCTGTTAATGCTGATCAAGAATATATATGATTTACATGGTCGGAAATGATTGCTTTGCTATGTAAAATCATAATACCCTTCACAATCCTTCAAAATCTAAAATATTTAAATTCTTTAAGTAGAATTTATCCATATTTTTATAAATTTTTTTTTTACAAATTAAAGCTTAAAAATATCATAAATAGGTTTAAAAAGCCTTAAATTTATTTCGGAAAGCAAAAGACTTGGCTTTTACTGCTGATCAATATCATACATACATGCTTTTCAAGCTCCTGACTAAAATTATAATAACCTGCAAGGGCTTACAAAGATTTAGAAATTTTATTGAATTGATTTTTTAATCAGCAAATAAAAAACTAAACAAATAAATCCTCCACATATATTAACTCTTTCCAAACAAGAAATACCCATAGTAAGAACGTAAGGCCAGGTACTTTAGTAAACAGATTAGAGTGCCTTTTAGGTTCAGTCTCAGTGCGGTGTTTTATATTTATTTATATGGCTATTTGTGAAAAGGATTTAATTGATATTTGCATTGTTAAGTTGGCTGCTACGTCAGAATTCTCCCAGAAACCCGTTGGGGAGAGCCAGTGGCTCTGCCACACGTGTTCCTGGCAGCTTTTGTCATCTCTGGGGAACTCTCTATCTCTATCTATGAACCTCTCCATAGAATCTTATCACTTTAGTTGCTTTTTTTTGGAGTGTTCTCCCTACTAAACTGTGTTTGTGTGTTTTCCATTTTTGCAGTCATACAAAAGCGCAGAACCCCGGTGTGTCAATTCGCATCGCCGCTGGACGTTGACATACATAGTAATCCTCAAGTAAGTATCAACTGCCAAGTGAACGTAGTGCTAAATAAGTGGGAAATGTGTTCAGTAAGTCAGGTAATCGATTAGACATCAACGGAATAAAAAAAACACATTACGCAAATACAAGTTGTTAGGTGAATGTGCTTAAAAAACTAGAAAAAATCTCCTACAAATAAATTGAAACGTTTAGAAAAAGGTGAGTCATAAGCATTTAACGTAAAGCAGTTAAAGCTGTCTAATATTTCAAAAGAAATTGACATATAAGCTTAGCTTTAATATGGTTAACTTTTTCTAATAATTATCTTTTATATGAATTTATTCTGTTAACTCAATCACAATCACTGTTTAAAGTTAAAAATTGCTTAGAATATTATAAATAAAAGCTTATAATATAACATAAAGATTGAATGGTTCACTCGAAAGCAATAACCTTATTTATTTAGCATCTTGTGACATTCAATTGTAATTCTATTTAGTTTTAAAATTTTACATATTTTTTTTCTAATAAAAAAATAAACTTTACAATTTTATATAAATATTTTGTAAATTAATTTCTTAGTTACACAAGTATTTTCAAGATAAGCATACTTTTTAGATACTGTAAAATAAGTTAGCAAAAATTATAATTTCAATAGTGATCCATTTAAATAGACAGAAAAAAACCTATCCAATTTTAAAGACTGAAAGCATTAGCTGAACTTTTTATTCAAGTACAGAGAACTAGTCTTAGTCATTAGCTCGAAATTGTTAGGCACTCGAAATCGCATCGTACCATCCACGCTTGTGGTCGATCATAAACCCAAAGTGCCTGCGGAATTTGGCGCACGCCTCGAGCGGTTGACGGGAATCTCCTCATTTAGTTATCACCAAACACTCAACTAGCCACGACCCACCGCCACCTCGTTCCTGGTGGGTGGTTGCACCCAGCTGTGGAGGAAGACATCACTCGACCGCTACGTGATCGTCGCGCGATTGTCGTGCGCCATTGACTGCCAGGGGGAGATATGGAATGGACCCCATGGGTTAGTCGTGGTGTGGTCCCACCATCCCCAATCCGCAATCCCCAGTACCCATCCCCGGACCCTCGCTGGCAGCACGTGATAAGAGCGGCGAGGCTTTTGGCGGGTATATTTTTAGCCTATCATTAACCTATCGGCGGGGCACTTTTATTTATAGACTGAGATTCAATTTAAGTACCATAATGTATAATCATTATACACTTATCGTTTGGCCACTTTCGCTGAAATCTATATAACTTTTTCGTTATTCCCGCTACCTTTTGGGTTGTTTTCCCCAGATGCCTATGTGCGACCTTGCGCGTTGCTTTCCTTTAATGATTGCACTTGGTTCAAAAGAAGAATATAAAACAATAACTATTAAGCCTTGAAATCTTTGATGACTAAGTGTAGCGACTCTTATCACATTTGTGAATATTTCTGGGTTAACTCAAAGTAACCCCACTTGGGAATTGAATTTCACCAATTTATGGTGAAGTGCCATGAATTTGAAAGCTAAGTAAACAACTCATGTGGAAGGGGATACATTTTATAGAACTTTTGTGGGAAATTCAAAACAAAAATCCATAAAAGCTTTTAGCTATACTTGAAAATTAATTGAACTAACGTCACGATGACGAATTAGTAAAGGAAATTATGTATGTAGATGTTTTATTGAAACTATAAATTTATAAAATTCGTAAACCTCTGAACCTCTAAAGTGATTTAAAAATGTATAGAATTTAATTATCATAGTGCTCCGATAAAGTAATTTCTTATTTTGAATTATTCAAGATTTAGCATTAAATAGTTAGATAAACCTTTCTTTGTACAAGTGTTCGGGCCTCTCACCTCTAAAAAGATATCTGCTAATGAGCTTATCACCGTACATTCCACTGCCCGAGATGTAGCACTGGAGGCAGAGCCTCGCAGGGCCGAACACACCCATTTTATAGCTTGCAATTGGCTGTGATTTAAACAACAACATAATGTTAAACAACCCCATCGTCTCCCCACTTAGATACCGTCTTATCGTGGAGCTCAACTTGACTCTGTACCCAGTAAAAGATTTATCTAATCAAGTTTACGGGCTGTTTTCACTCAGCCAAGTTAGCAGAAGTAACCGGAATGAGGGGTGGTATAATAGTTGAAATTTATATTAAGAGGGCTTTCCGGCTATATCGAGTGCGACTTGAAATCAGTTCGGGAGAAGCGCGAATCAGAATAGGTGGTGAAATGTGCAAGGTAGAGATCGCTTCTAGGGAACGGGAATGGAAACGTTACCTCTCCCCATTTGGTTATCTCGGCGGGAATGTAGATTACGCTTAATCATAATTAAGTTAGTACATATAGTATATATTTGCTTTTGATTAGGAAATTAACAAGGTTTCAGCGGGTACACACACACGCTCCTCTTCCATCTCCTCACTTATCTCTCGCTGCCCTCTCTCTTTCCATGTACCCCACACAGACCGTAGTACTCGAGGGCAAGTACTGGAAACGTCATTCGGCCGTGATCAAGGCTGAGTACAGAAAATGGCGCAAAAACTATAGATCGAAGGCGACGGGCTGCTTAACCTACGACTCGGTGAGTAAATAATCAAAATTTGCTAATAGCCTTGGTGGTGTTTTCCATTTCCTTGAACTGAACCAGTATAACCATGTACGTGAAGATGGCTGTAAAAAGCTGATGGGGATTAAATTATTAAATTATTTAATTTTAGATGAATATTTTATATATTCTGTACCTTGAACAAGGTGCTTTTATCCAATGCGAAAAATCCGTAGGCCGTCAGAATGGGTTGCTGCCGAAGGTTTTTTAGTAGGAATTTCTCAATCTAGGAGGGGAAATTGCAAATGGAGGGGAAAATCAGAATTAAATAATTAAAATTTAACTGTTAAACCGGCTTCTTACCATTCGATCCAAACCAGTGCCCGTTCTCGGTACTTTGGCCAATATCTTTGCGGTTTTATTAGCCTGCAAAATGGAATAATTCGAAGGGGATATCAAAGTATTGTAATTTCCAACTAAAACTCCAAAAGTTGCGTCTTCAACTTAAACCACTTCCCAAAAACCCACTCACTTCCACCGTTATGCCATTTGTGCGCAGCATAAGCACCAACATGATCATCCAGGGCGTATCCCAAGTAGAGGATATCAGGAGCATAGTCAGGTACTCGCTCGAGTCGAACTTGTCCTCCATCACAGTGCTGATCAGGTAGAACGGCCCTGATGGCGCCATCAGAAGCACCAGGGCCACAATGGGCAGCATTACCTGGCCAAAGCAGTCGCTCAACTCGCCCCCGCACAAGGCCAGGATCTGCTGTCTGCCCCGGAGACCGGGAGCAAGGTCGCCCTGGCAAAGCAGCCGATTGTAATGGACCAGGCCAGCGGCCATGATCTGCTTGAGGCAGACAAAGAATACCAGCAGCAGGCAGATCACCAGGAAGGCATAGATGTAGACAACCATGCAGAAGGCCAGCGGAAGAGCGGCCAGGCCGGAACGACTGTATCCGTTAAAGTAGTTGCCAAAGCAAACGACGGTGAGCACCCCATAGAGGATCAGATTGTGCAGGAACTGGCGGTCCCTGCTGCTGGCCACACACCGCCGGTTGAGGCGCAGCAGGTCCTGCACCAGCTGCCTGTGCCTGTGCCGGCGCACATAGAGCATGACGTATAGAAGGAAGAGCACCAGGCACGTGCTCCGGAATATGACAGTCTCGTAGAAGTTTCCTGTCCGGTTGTAGATTCCGATGTGAAACCGATCCGGGTTCAAGTGGGCAAAGGTGAAGCAGCCCGTAGTTGCGACCAGGATCACGACCAGGTACGTCCGGGCATAGCGCTCGCACGAGGGCGTGGCCACCAGCTGGCAATGCTCCGAGTCGAAGTGCCAGCACATCATGCCCAGCAGGTCCAGCAGGCGAAGGTACAGGCGCAGGTCACGGCACACCGGGGACATGCTGCTGCGGTCGAAGGACCGCGGCGAACTAACCAATCAACCGGATGGGTATCCAATTTCATTGTTGATTCACCGGATAGCGAAAAGTCAATATTTCCGCGGTAATTGATTGGATTTTGGCTGTTGATGTACGACCTTATTAAATTAAGCCTTTGCCTGACTCACTCACAAAAAAGGATATTCCCCAAGGGATTTAAGGATTCCTATACATTACACAATTTCTACTCCTAAAAATAAATAATTTTGAACTAATACTTCCCGGGGATGATAATTCAACTTTAGAGAGTCTCGAAAAATTTCCGAAAAATCTTATAAGATTCCTTAAGAATTTTTATATATTATAAAATTCCTATTCCTGAACTAATTACATAATAAATCAATTTTAGGGAGTCTCAAAAAATTTCCATAAAATCTTATAGCACCCGTTGATATTCCTGAATTATTTCACTATTGAATCAGATTACTCACCTCCTTTTGGACATTATTAGTGCCCATTGCCAGCACCAGCAAAATCACCCAGGGCAGGCTCCAAAAGGTGGCCGTTATAGACATGAAAACAAAACGCCATGTTGTCCGGAAGCGGCCTTCAAAAATGGTGGACACCAGAAAGAAGGGACCCGAGGGCGTTAGAAGAAGTACAAAGCCAGTTATGGGTAGCAACAGCAGACCGAAGCAGTGGTTAATCTCCACATGGCACAGCCACAGCAACTGGTTATATTCGCAAAAGTTTTCCTGAAATTTCCGGCTCTCCCTCCAGCCTGACTTTAGGTTATCCATTAGCAACCTGTTGTAGTGTCTCAGACTCGAGTGGAGGATGCGCTGGAAACAGGCAAAGAGGACGACCAACTGGCCCAGGATGAGGTAGGAGAAACCGTACTGAAGGAGATAAACTGGAATGATGTACCAGTTGACACCAGCTACCCAGTAGCCGTGTGCGTAGTTAACCATGCAGATCGCAAGCAAAGTCAGATGAAGGATGTAGGGAGAGCCAAAGTTGGAGACTCCATTACCCCTCCGACACATCTGGTTCAAGCGCATCATCGACTGTAGCATCTTGGCTAAGCGACAACGTCGAACGTAGAGCTGGATGTACACCAGAAGAGTGGCCAGGGCACAGGAGCGGATATTGACCAGGGCATAGCAGTTTCCCGTCTTGTTGTGCTTGCCCATGGTGAAGTGATCCGGATAGCAGCAGCTGTAGATGATCACGCTGCAGGTAAACCCTATGACAACCGCCGTTAACCAGCGGGCTCGGCGCTCCTCGGAGGCTTCTATTCGCACCAAACATTTGTCAAAGTCAATGCCGAACCGCAGGACTCCGAGCCACTGGAGGGTCCGAAGATGTACCCGCAACTCCCCGAATGCGTTGTGCGACATTGAGATTGCGTCAATCAACTAATAACCTAATGTCGGAGGACAGGCTTTTAGTGGTTTGCTTTGTAAACAATTTATCTGCCCGATGACACCTCTCAAGGGACCTTGAAAACTAAGCCAATGCGTCAATATTTGCCCCCCAATTAGGTGATGACAGGGACCAGTGGGAAGGGATAGGTGGAGTGGTCAAAGGCTCACCTCTTTTCCCACCTCATCGGTCCGCAGGGTCATCAGGATGGCCACAAAATAGGGCAGGTTCCAGAGGAGCGTGACGAACAGGGCATTCCAAAGGTACTCCATGCCCACGTTGCGGGCGTCCAGCTCAAAGACGATGGTTATTAGGAAGAACGGAGCAGCTGGTGCCGAAAAGAGCAGGTACGCCATAATGACCACCAACACCAGCCCGAAGTCAGAGTTCATCCTCTGGCGGCAAACCCAGAGCAGTCGACTTCGCTGTCTCAGACGCAGGCAGCACGTTGTTTCTGACAAGGTCCAGCTCAAGCTCATCGCTTTTTTCAGATCTTCATTGTATATCCGCAATAAGCTGGCCAAGATCCGGACCAGGCAGTAGTGCAAGGCAACCACCAGGCTGAGCAGCATGTAGCTATAGGTAGCAAAGGTGGTCAGCAGGGCCGTTCTCCACCACTCGAGTTCGGCGTGATGAAAGGCTTTGGTGCACACCACTCCGGTGAGTAGGACTTGGCTGGCGAACAAGGCATAGATCCGGACAAACTCTGTGGCATGCCGGTGATCCAAATCCAAGCGGCTGTGGCAAAGAAGCAACGCGATTAGCGACATAAATCGTCTGCGCCGCACATAAAAGTACAAATGGATGAGGGACACCGTCAGGCAGGCCAGGCCGTAATTGCCCACGAAGTACGTGTTGCCCACTTGGCCGTACATGGGCAATTTGTACTCTCCGGACAGGAGCACCACATGACCCAGGGCAGCCAGTGCCAGGCACTGCGAGCAGAGCAGTCCTACCAACGCCAAAGTGTCATCCTTCCTGGATGCGTGCGTTTTGTAACCGCTGCTGGGCTCGTGCGTGAAGCATAGCAAACCGAAGCACTTGAGGGTAAACAAGTAAACGCGCAGCTCGCCACCGAGGGACATGGCGCCATACCGCAAACTGAAAGCAGGAACGAAACTTGGGGACTCCTTACGCCCCAGTGCATAATCAATAACTGTTTAGATTTAGATAAGGGAAACGAAAACAATGCCTTTTGGGGGGAATGGAAGTCCTAAAGGTGACAATACTAGGAAAACTTCAACATTCAAGAATAGTTTATTCCCAAAAGAAGCTGGCCTAAATTTTTATCAAGAATAATAGGAGAAGTACGGGAAAGACTTATAGAAGATTTCCCCAATTCTGTACCCTCGCCAAAAGCTCTTTTTACATACCTGAACGGCCACGCGATTGCTCATGAAACCGGCGGCACAGGTCAGCAAGGTGGGCGAGAGCCACACAATGTTTGTCAGCAGCTTCAGGCCGATCGGCTTGTTGGTTTGAATCACCATTGTCAAGTAGATCACGCCGGTGACATCCAGTGAGGCGAACATCCAGGACAACCAGGCAATGAATCCATACACGAGACTGATCTCCACGTTGCATAAAAGCACCAGGCGATCGTGCAACTCCAGGCATCCGCGCATGCGTAGAAGATTGTCGCTGGCTCGCTTGGGATCCCCGGACTGCTCGACAATGGCCATGATCTGGGACTGGTTCCAGCTGAGCACGAGGCGCACAATGTGAACCATGCAGAAGTAGGTGCCCATGGTGAAGCTGGTGACCAGATAGCGCAAGGGAAACCCAAGCGAGGTGATCACAAAGAGACGCGACGCCTCCGACAGCCACTCAAACACGCACGTCTTGATGAAGTTGGCCATGTAAACCAGATTGGTGGCAATGATCAGCCAGAGCAGACGCCTGGGCAGCACCAGCTTCAGGTGGCCCAAATGCTTCCGGCGACACAGCTCTATCTGGCGAACGATGCGCAGGTGAGGTGCCTGCAACCAGATGAGCCAGGCGTTCTGCACCACAAGAATGCCCAGGGCCAGGACCATTACGAGCCGATCGAAATGGTTGCCAGTCTTGGTTAGCTCCCTCTTGAAGCACCAGCGCCAATAGATGACCATGACAGCCATGCAGCCGACCAAGTAGGCCTGAATGGCGAAGTGCACCACATAGCAGATGGCACTGCGCCGCAAGAGGTACTTCTTCTTCGAGGGATTGTAGTCGATGCAGAAAATTCCCAAGTATCGGCAGAGCCGGTAATAGGCGCAGAGTTCCCCCTTTTGGAAGTCCTCCATGGCGAATGCAGGCTAGAGCAGAAATCACTACTCCTGGCAGTCGGACAGGTCTTTTATACCCTTGGCCTTCTGGGCTTTAAGAGGCGGAAGGAAAGGTTAGAAAAATAAACACTCTCACTTCGGGGGTCCATCTGTTTTCAAAAAATTTATCTTGGTTCTTTTAGGGTCTTTACTTTTAACTTGAATTTTAAATGAAATAATTTTATGATTAGCCTTTTTTTGAGTCTTAAAGTAAATAAAATAAAAATGGTTTAATGCCAAATCCTTAAGATTTTATACAGAGTATCAGCTAGTTTGGAGAGTTTTCTATCCAAAATTCTACCAACTGTTTATATAACAAGGTCAGTCAAGTGTTACTTCCCGCCACTCACCTGATTAAGTACGTCATTGGCGGCTAGGGGAAGGATGAGATAGAAGAGCATCGGGGACAGCCAGGCAAGAATGAAAAACAGCTCTTTGAACGTCCGGAAGTCCGACAAGCTGCTGAGGTAGAATATCAGGACACACTGCATGACCTGGTACATGAAGATAAAGACCAGGACTCCACCGTAGACCTCGACCACTTCCCGCTGGCCCAGCAGAAGGATTTCATCGTGCACTTTCAGGCTTAAGGCTACATCCTCACTTGAAATGGAGCTGGCAGTCAACACCATTCGTCTCAGTTGATCCGCCTGGACACGCAGCGACGTCCGCAAAATCCACACCACACTGCTGTAGCAGGTGATTTGAAAATTAGCCAAGACACAACGTAGGGCGAAACCCAGCAGAGTCAGCACGTGGCTGAGCTCCATATTCGTAAGCCAAGTCTTGGTCGCAAAATGGGCCATCATAATCACATGCAAGAAGCACACAACCAACCAAATGCGGTAGAACCAGCGTGGGTGGGGCAGTGCCTCCGGCTTCACCTGCAAACGGCTCACCACCTGAGCGAGTCTATGCAGAAGGGCCACCTGCGACTGCTGCTGGGAACGGAACCAAAGATTGGCCAGCAGCTGGGAAATCGAAGTGGCTATTATAACTGCGTTGTCGAATATCATTCCGGTCTTGGTCTGGGTGTCCAAGTAGAAGAGGGACTCTGCCAGAGCCGCCACTAGAGCGGACAAGAAGATGCCCACGGCTATGGACTGGGTGGCGTACGAAAGCCAGGTCCCATGGAGCCCGTACATCCCTTTGGAGAAGTCCAAGTCTGTGAGGCCCAAGTAGCGTTGATAGTGCAGGAAAGCCAGAAGCCTCTTGTGATTCATTCTAGCTATACGTGCTTGTGGCTATATTTCACTCGAGTAACTGACTCATCGGACACTGGGAAATCAATTAAACTAATTGTTGGATAGTGCTCAGTCGCTCTATCTATCAATCTATTGTTGTCGGTTAATGAGGAAGTCCTTCTAATCATCAGAACTTTTCTGTATCCAGAATAACGCAACATATATTTAAAGGGTCAAATGATATTTAGATAACTAGTACCATTTTCTTATATATACCATTATTAATTATTGAATTAAACTTTGACTTTACTCACCTCCTCGCCTGGGTCATTATACACTAGTGGAATCAAAGCATATAAGCAACAACAGATCAACCAAATCAAGTGCATTAAAACGGGATAGTTTTCGTTAAGTTGATAGCAAATGAAATAGCAAATCAGTGTCCCTTCCAAAATGTCCTGAATCATGTACATACAGAGTAGCAATCCGAATATCCTACTCAAGTCCACTTCGCAGATATGTATCATCTCATTCTGGATCGATAAATAATTATATATCGTTTCTGTTTGACTCTTTGGGTCAGAAGTTCTCTGTAAAGCCTTTTCTATTTGTTGGCGAATTGCGGCCATAATGTGCACTATGCGATGGCCCACGGCCATATAAAAGGTTTTTATAAAGCAGGACGACCCCTTGTAAAGCACATAAGCTAAATCATTGATTAGAAAGCTGTAGTACTGCATGGGCATATAAAGGGCTTGCACAAAGGAGAAGCGTATCACGATAAGGCCAGTCCACACTAGCCAGGACAACAACATCCAAGATGGAACCTCTACAAGCCCAAAATCGTTGGACAGTTCTAGAACACGCATGAGGCTGCTTGTCAGGCTTTTCTGCATTGAAAATACCAAAAGGTATTGGAATAACAGGAAAGTGGACTCGAAAAACCGAATAAACCTCAAGATGTAGATATCCGTAAAACTATCCATCTTCAAGTCCAGAGAAACCGTGCAAAGACACCAGAAAAATATCAACGGCATCAAGAACAAAACAAAAGAACATATCCCGTTGGAGGTCAAGTCGAACTGCTTTTTGTTTTCATTCCAGCGAATTTTCACAAGTGTCGTGCATCGGAGGATCACTATAAGACCGGTTAACGTTGTCCGCATTGCGAAGCCTTCTACTTGAAACTATTTTAATGCTCGTCGCTCAAAAGGAAGGAAAGACTGAAAGGAATACAATTTTCGCCTTGGAGGAGAACCCATTAGGGATTGAGTGACAGCTTGGCTGATTGTGTCACTACGACATTTTACATTATAAAATTAAAAATTGGTAATGGCCACACCTATAGAAAACCCTTGTCAATTCCTATGGGAAATTATTTAAAATTTTTGAATTTTTGTATAATGATTGAACTTAATTTCAAGTCCCTTCTGACTTTCGGATTTCGGGAATAATAGTCGCGGCCGCACTTCTACTTACCTCTAAAAGAGGGTCATTGTACCCCACAGGTATCCAAGCGTAAAGTAATAAGAAGATAAGCGAAAGGTAGAACAATGGCATCAGTAAAAGATTCGGCTCAAATGTAGTCCAAAGAAAGTAAAACATTAGAGTGGATTCCAAAATATCCTGTATTATGTAAAAGCAGAGTGACAATCCATACAAATTGCTCAATTCCAGTTCGCACAGCTTTAGTATCTCATTTTGGATGCTCAAGTTATGATTGACAAGTAGAATTGTATCTGATGCATCAGGAGTTTCTAGGGCCTTTTCCATTTGTTGGCGATTAGCTTTCAGTGTTTTAGTTATTCGATGACCAACAACCATATAGAGAGTTTTTATAAAGTTCGTTGATACCTTATAGAAAATGTGTACAGTATCTCTGATGATCTCGTGTAAGTTGCTGTGTAGAGGTGAAGTTAGCCTCCAATAGACGACGCGAAACAGGAAAAATCCACTAGAGAATATCCAGCCAAAAAACATCCAAAATGGAATTTCGAAAAGTCCAAAATAGTTGGACAGTTTTTGCACTCGAACTAAAGTGTTGAGTACAGTTTGTTGCTTTGAAAACATCCAGAGGTGCTGCCATATCAGGATTGTGGACTCCACCACTCGAAGCATCCTCACAAAGAAAACATCCGTTAAGTTATGAAAGAATGCCAAATCCCTTATCCAGTCGGCAAAAGCGCCGAAGAAACTGAATAAAAAGATCATTTGTATAGAGCACTGAAGAAGCCGAAAGATCTTGCTGCATCTTAAGACGAACTCCTTCAGGTGGTCGTCCCAGCGGATGTTCGTGAAAGCCAAGTACCGAAGGATAACCACTAGGCTGGGAAGCGTAATCCGCATTGTAGAGCATGCAACTTGCAACTGTTTTAAAGTTTTTTAGTAAATTGCATTTTTGCCATAGAAAACGGAAAGATAATCGATTAATGATTGACCGACAGCTTGGCTGATTGTGTCACTACGACATTATACATAGTAAGACTAACACTTTGTAATGGCTACACCGAGGAAAAACCAAGGTCAATTCCGACAAGAAATTGTTGTAAATTTGTGAATTTACCCAGGGTTATTTTACTTAATTTCAAGCTTCTTCTGACTAAGGGGTCTCGGGAATACTTACCTGTTTAAGAGGATTATTGTAGCCCAATGGTAGCCAAGCGTAAAGTGACGATAAGATAAGGGAAATGTAGAACAATGGTATCATGTTAAGGATTTCTTTACTGGTATTCCAAAGAAAGTAAGACATTAAAGTGGATTCCAAAATATCCTGTATCATGTACAAGCAGAGTGGCAATCCATACAAATTGCTCAAGTCCTGTTCGCACATTCTTAGTATCTCATTTTGGATCTTTAAATTATGGCTGACAAGTATTCTTGTATCTGATGCATCGGGAGTTTCTAGAATTTGTTCCATTTGTTGGCGATTAGCGTCCATTATTTCAATTATTCGATGTCCAAAAACCAAATAGAGAGTTTTTATAAAGCACGTTGATACCTTATAGAAAAGGTAAACCACATCTCTGATCAGCATGTGCAACCTGAATAGTAGAAGCGTATTTAACCTCCAATAAAGGATGCGAAACAGAATAAATCCACAGGAAAATATCCAGCCAAATAACATCCAAGGTGGAACGTCATAAAGTCCAAAATTGTTAGACAGTTTTTGCACTCGAATCAAACCGTTGAGCAAAGTTTGCTGCATTGAAAATATCCAGAGAAGCTGCCATATCAGGATTGTGGACTCCACAACCCGAAGCATCCTCACATAGAAAATATCCGTAAAGCTGTTAAAGACTCCCACCTTCATTATCCAGCCGGCAAAAGCGCCGTATAAATTACATAAAAATATCAATTCCATTAAAAACTGTAGAAGCCAAAAGATCCTGGTGCATCTTAAGACGAACTCCTTGAGATGGTCATCCCAGCGGATGTTCGTGATAGCCAAGTACCGAAGGATGACCACTAGGTTGGGAAGCGTTATCCGCATGGTAGAGCATGCAACTCGAAACTGTTTTTTAGTTTGTTAGTAAATTGCATTTTCGCCATAGAAAATGGAAAGATAATCCATTAGTGATTGACCGACAGCTTGGCTGATGAATCGGGGACTACGCTATTAAGCAATTAAGTGCTTATAATTACTACACTTCAAAAAATCTTACAAAACAGGAAAAGAAGCTAAGCTCGGCATGCCGCAGCTTTATAATCTTGCAGTTTTAAGTTGGATCTTTATGACAAAATTGAACAGGGATTACCTACCTGCATTTTGTAGTGATTGACTCCCATGTGTATGCAAGTGTAGAACAAAATGAGGGAAAGTGAAATGATGAATAACAGACGTTCCATTGTCCCGGATTTCTGAGTCCAAATATAAAATGCAAATAGTGGCACTTCCAAAGTGTCGTGGATCATGTAAAGGTACAAAAGGAATCCGAAAATCGAACTCAAGCAGTGTTCGCCAAGAGAAAGTATCTCGTTGTGAATTCGTACATGCTGGCTGACAGATTTTTTAATGGTATTTGTGTCACGGGTTTGCAAAACACTCTCCAGACTATTGCCGCTTTCGGATAAGATCTGGCCTAGGCAGTGTCCAAGATACATGTACAACGTTTTCACAAAGTATGAGGATACTTTGTAAAAGACAAATGTAGCCTGACTTAAGACATTAAATAAGCTCGATTGCATATTTGACCTCCACACAATGAAGCGCACGGCGAAACAAAGACAGGCTGCGATCCAGCAATAGATCATCCATCGAGGTACTGTCGGGACCGCAGAGGTCTGCTCGGAGAGAGCTTGTATTTGCATAAAGTGGTTGACCTGGGAGCGCTGCGTCGAAAACATCCAGACGAATTGGAGGACGACCAAAACAAACTCCACCATCTTAGCAATGTAAAAGCAGTACTTATTCAGATTTGTATCCAATTCCTGAAGCTCGATTTGCCAATTAACAAAGAGTTGAAATATGTTCCACAGACACGCGGCCAGCAGGAAGACCTGCAGCAGACAGAAGCGCCAGCTGTGGCTAAAGCTAAACAGCTTCAATCGCTTGTCCCAGCGGATGTTCGTGAGCACTAGTACCCGGAGGACTAAGACCAGGTCGGAAAGGGTTAACTGCATGGCGCCGTAACTTACTCTAGACTAAGAAGGACACGTTCCCAGTGGAGCACTCCTAATCTTTATCAATTCAACTCATAGCCAGTCATTTATAAATTAATTATCGATTTTTTGCTCTTTAATACTTACGAAATTGTTCAGTCTGTGGTTCCTAGAGGTCGGCAAGGCAGCATATATCACCAGGGGCACTATTATAATCGCACAAATTCCGGTCATAAGGGTTTTGTCAACCATTAGGGCCATAATGTAGCCAATGGATGCCGTTTCCAGGACAATGTACAGAAAGTGCAGGCACAAGGGAACACTGAAGATGACGTTCATCTGCAGCTCGCATAACCGAAAGATATAATCGATAAGCTGCAGCCGTTGCCCGAGTTCCTTAAGATCCCGATTACGCACAGATTTCTTTACTCTGTGTAGTTGTGCATCTAAAATCGCCTCTATTTGATGAACAGTCACCAGGAAAACGTTTACCAGGCAACTGAAGTAGATTTGTCTCAAGCCAAAGGTGATCAGCGGTATCACTTGTAGGACATGGAAGGAACTTTGCGTTACCGAATAAGTAATAGTAATAAAGATCATTATGAAATTTGAGCTCAGAAACACATTGTTAATCCAGTTGGGCGTTGTGTCTCCTCGTTGCTCAGTTTCCAGCAGCTCTAGGAGTTGGTTCAACAGCTGCAGCAAGCGATCCTGGTGGAGACGGAGCCAGGCGATCAGTAAGACAATGGACAGGGGCTCCAAGACTTCGGTTACGTGGGCATAGTGATTCGCCATGCCCGTGTGGGTGAACTCGAATTTAAAGTTCCATAAAACAATGTAGAATCCAGCGGTCAGCAGCAAGGCAACCTGGAGTGTCCAGAACAGAATGTGGGTGCTCCAGGTGGCTGGGCGCAGCCGGAGGCCGCCGCCGTTGCCCCCACTGACCTCGATGGCCGTGAGCCCCAAACGACGCTGGCACACTAGGACGTCGTGCAACGCGGACCGCATGACAGGGCCGACTGACTAAAAGCCACCAATAAATTTATATGTTTAGCGAAGCGCCGCTGGACTATCTCACCCACAAAATCAAGAGTGATAAAGAGCTGCATTTGTTACTCTTCTTGTTGTTGCAGAAAAGCGAGTTGGACTTTTTGGAATGGTCGCCGCTGAACGATAGGAACTTGATGCCAGACGACTGGACAACAGACACCTTGTTCTCGGCCATAAATGTTCCATTTCCTTTTCCCGATTCCAGGGAAATCGGTAAGTGGGAACCAGGTCAAGTTCAGCTTCCTTTAAACTGATGGTTTCTCTTCATGATTAGCACGCGGCGCGGGCATTGCTGACTTCATACAGCCCAGCTTGGGGCCCTTGCAACCGAATTTAGATGACATTGACCTTACCTTCTCAGGTGAGTAGTAATAGTATGATCTCTCCAAGTACCTTGATAACTTGATTCCCCTCGATCCTGCAAAGACCTAATCCCCACCACACGCTTGCCACCCGTTCCGGAGGAGGGAACCGATGCCGAGATGCTCAAGAACGACGACTACTGCTTGCCGGCCATTGTGGGTGCTCCGCACACGCTCTACTGCAACGACAGCATCATGGATATGGTCAACAGTAGCAGCGGTGGCGGTGGAGGCGGTAGCGTCGACGCCAACATGATGGAGCTGAACACGCCGATCAATAACATGGCCTACAGTGAAATGGAGCAGCGCTTCGCAGTAGCGCGACAGCAGCAGCAATCTGCCAACGATTCCCAGCTCATCGGAGAACCCAACTCAATGTCCAGCCGGATGCACGGAGGCAAGCACTTTGGAGCCATCGCCGCCAGCGACAACGGCAGCAGCAACAGGTGCGTGATCAATGGCCGTGTGGCCAAGAGCACCCAGCGTCCGTTTCGGCGGGAGCCGCACAACTACGACAAGGCCCAGCCGACGCTGCACCAGACGAACCTCTACCAGCAAATGCTGGCCGAGCAGCAGAAGAACCAACAGCAGCATCTAGGAGGAGGAGTACTTCTGCAGGCGGCTTCCTTTCAGGCAACTCAGCAGCAGCAGCAGCAGCAGCAACTTGCGCAACAGCAGCAGCAACAACACTTTCCCACGCAGCAGACAAACGCCTTCAACAACCAGCAGAGCTTCCTGGGCAGCTACACGGACAACTACCAGCAACAGCAGCAGCAGCAGCAGCATCAACAGCAGCAGCTGAGCGTGAAAGTGGAGCCCCTGCAGGCCGATGTGCTGTCTTTGCTGAGCGATGGTGGTGGCTACAACTCCATCGGCTATAAGCCCTATCCGCAGTTTAAAAAGTCCGCCTCAACGGGCACATTTCTCAATGTGCCCCGCCTGCCGCAGCAACAGCAGCAGCAGCAGCAGGGTTACCTGCAACCAGAGCAGACGCAACCGCAGATGCAGCAGTCGCTTCCTCTGGGTCTGACCACCCAGCAGCTTCTGCAGCTGACACGCCAGCAGCAGGCAGTCAACACCCAGCAGCAGCAGCAGCAGCAGCACCCGACAACAGTGGTTAGTTTGCTGCAGCAGCACCAACAACAACAGCAGCAGCAACAACAGCAGGCTGCTGTCAGCACAGCCACTTGGGTTTCACCCAACACCGTTTTGCCCAAAGAAATCCATCGGTCAAACAGCTTGCCCCTGAACGTGACTCTCAACAAGCTGCCCGATGGCCGGCAGCAGCTCATCCACGAGCAGCCCTTTGCCGTGCCCAAGTACCATGCCAAGGGCAAGTCACGCGTTCGCAGCAACTCGATGCACCAGCAACACTCGTCGGTGGTGGCAGCCGCCGGAGCAGGCGGCTCTCCGTTGAGCGCTCAGAGCTGCAGCAACCTGCTGGTCACGCAGCAGCAGCAGCATATGCAGCAGGCCACCAGCGATCCCATGCTGAACAGCACCCTGGCCCAGCTCCTGACTTCGAGTGAGTGGAGCTTGAAAACCTAAGAGTTCGCTTTGTAAAGTATTTCTTTCCTTACAGATTCCCGTCTGCAGACAGCCGTGGCAAACAGTTCTCAGTCGAATCAGCCATCTTCCGCCAGTGCCATAGTCACCACGAGCAACAGCAGCGTGTATGCTGCGGTCACATCGCCGCTGTCGGTGCCCGCGCAGCCACACTCACCAAAGAAGTCCGCCTCATTGCCCATGGCCATTATCAGTCCTGCTTTGCACAGTCCCCCCGGACACGGTTTTGGGCCATCATCTTCCACAACAGGCAACATTGGCAGCAACAGCTGCCTGAGTCTATCGCCGGACTCGCCGTTCCACGAGTCCCAGGACTCGCCGCTCTCGCCCTCGGCCAGCCTCAACAAGTACCAGCCGAGGGACACCCAGCGACGGGCCGGTCACATTCATGCCGAGCAGAAGCGACGCTACAACATCAAGAACGGTTTTGACACGCTGCATGCGCTCATACCGCAGCTGCAGCAGAATCCCAACGCCAAGCTGAGCAAAGCGGCCATGCTGCAGAAGGGAGCGGACCACATAAAGCAGCTGCGACAGGAGCGCAATGTGCTGAAGGACAAGATTGAGTCGCTGCGCATGGAGCGGGATGAGCTGAACAACTCGCTGACGTAGGTTACATATTCTTCAGTTTTTTTAGTTTTCTTTATTTTGAATTAATTTTTATTCTTTCCAAAAGGCACCTGCACTCCATTTTGCCGGCCAATGGAGCCCCAGTCACGAGGCAGGGCACGGAGCATGTTCGCCAGCTGTACGAGATCTTTGTGCGGTACAATACCATGAACGATTGGAAGTTTTGGATTGTAAGTGCAAAATATATATAAAACCCTATAACTCCTTTGGCTTTCTATATAAATTTCAATCATTTAACAGAAAATTGTTTATTATTTTATTATTATTAATATTTATTGTTATTATTTGGTATTTTATTTAATAAACTAACCTCTTTATTAACTATTAACAGGAAATATTATTCATCTATTCTATTTATTAGTAAATTTTATGTATATTCATTTAGTAAATATTATAAAATATACTTAACATTTCAGTTGGGCCTAATTTTGGAACCCCTGCTTGCCTCGTACACGTCGACCGTGTCAAGTGCCAGTCTGGATGAGCTGCGTCGGACGGCCTTCCTCTGGGTAGATCAGCACTGTTCTCTCATCGATCTACGACCCGGTAAGTGGCACAACTTTTCTCCTATATAGGTATATAAAACCCCATTCTCTCCAGCTGTTACGAATAAATTAAAGTACCTATCCATGCACACGGATATTGTGTCAGAGCCGCCTAGCACCTTGCAGGAGGAGGTGGCCAAGGCTTTGCAGAACTCAAGTGGCCAGCATCCTAACCTGCATAGCTCCTAACCGTTGATGATGCTGATGCTGCCCGTGATATGAATTTATTTAATTCAATCTATATATATATATATTTTAAAATATATCCACATGAATTTGTTTTCGGCTTATGAATTGTACAAATCGCCAAGCAAGGCGGATTTTTATACAAGAGAAAAGAATGGCAGCCGGCGGCAATAGAGCAGCAAATAGTGCCTACAATTATTGATTTAAGCGTAAAATAAAAGCAAACGATTTTACAAGTTTTTGACCACAAGCTAAGAATATTTTTGGGAATAATTTTCTGGAGTTTTTTTGATTAATTTATTTAATTTAATTGAGGGAAAACTTTTTGAAGAGACCAAGAATAAAGACCACCTCTATGACCGTGTGCCTGATTATATGGCATTTATTATCTTTTGCTGATAGAGATACCCTTTCAATGCAGTTACCATAAGGCGTAGTCTTTCCTGATTATTGCTGCTTGTGTTGCCCTGGCTGTTGTTGCTGTGACGGCAGTGACCGCCGCTTGTGGGCTTCTTGTGCTTCTTCCCTTTCTGATCTGTGGCGGCTGGCTGGTGATTTGGGTCTTGATGTGGTTCTGGCAACGTTATGCTGTCTGGTGTTGGCTTTACGGCACGAGATGCGCCGAGGAACATGTATTGTCCACAAACTTTGAGCTCAGCCAAGAGTGATTGAATAAAAAGAGAGTTTATAGAAAATATATCAAAATATTTGTTAGATTTTGTATTAAATTTTGAAAATTACAAAAAAGAAAAACAAGAGAGGAAGCTAACTTCGGCACACCGAAGTTTATATAAATATTATTAAGTTTTTTACAGTTTAAAATAAGCTTTGCTTTTATTAAAAATCCCCCTAAAAGTATGTTAAGTACATTTTCCTTGAACCTGGTTCACATGAGAAGACTTGTAAGTGAACCAATTTTCGCGATACTTACAAGAGAGTGACGGACACTGAGCACTCTCATTTTTACTCACTTGCACTTGCATTTGTAAAGATTGTGTCGGGCTGATAGCCATTCGCTATCAATTCAGCCTCAGGGCATTGAGACCCGGAAAAGCGACTGCAGTTTCGGTCTGACTCTCCTCGCGGCATTGTCATGATTATAATCGTATTTCTTATAATTTTTGCGGTTGCTGCCGCCTTTGGATTGGTTTTACTCCTTCCATTGCTACTCAGCGGCGCCTGGATACTTGCCCTGCTAATCGCTTGGCTTTGGCAACGCCACCACTTCAGCCACTGGCGACGCTTGGCTGTTCCCTACATTCCGGCCACGCCCTTTGTGGGCAACGTGTGGCCACTATTGCGCGGCGACTGTTGTTTTGGTGATCAGTTTCGAGAGCTTTACGAGAGCCAAGAGGCTGCCGGCCACGCCTATGTGGGAATTCACGTCCTGCACAACCATGCGGTGCTCCTACGGGATCCAGCTTTGATCAAGCGCATCATGGTCGAGGACTTTGGTCAGTTCTCCAGCCGGTTTGAGACCACAGACCCCGTGTGCGACACCATGGGCTCCCAGAACCTATTCTTTTCCAAACACGAGACCTGGCGGGAGACGCACAAGATCTTTGCCCCATTCTTTGCGGTGGGAAAGGTACGTCAGATGTACGGACTGCTGGAACACATTGGCCTCCAGCTCGAGGAGCATATGGAGCTGCAACTGGCGGGCAGAGACAGCATGGAGCTTGAGGTTAAGCAGCTGTGTGCTCTGTTCACCACGGATATCATTGCCTCGCTGGCCTTTGGTTTGGAGGCGCATAGCTTGCAAAATCCGGAAGCAGAGTTCCGACGCATGTGCGTTGAGGTCAATGATCCGCGCCCAAAGCGCCTGCTGCATCTCTTTACCATGTTCTTTTTCCCGCGACTATCTGGAAGAGTACGCACGCATCTCTACTCCGACGAGTACGAACGCTTTATGCGCAAGTCCATGGACTTTGTCCTGGCCCAGCGCGAGGAGAGTGGCGAAAAGCGTCACGATTTGATCGATATATTCCTGCAGTTGAAGCGTACGGAGCCAGCGAATAGCATAATCCATCGTCCGGATTTTTTTGTGGCCCAGGCAGCGTTTCTTCTGTTGGCTGGCTTCGACACCTCCTCCTCCACCATAACCTTTGCCCTGTACGAACTGGCTAAAAGTCCTGCCATACAGCGTCGACTGAGGCAGGAACTACGTGAGGCTTTGGAGTCTAGCAGGGATCTGGGTCAGCAGCTGAACTGCGACAATGTCAATGGCTTGGTTTATCTGCGACAGGTGGTTGACGAGGTCCTGAGACTATATCCACCCACAGCATTCCTAGATCGCTGCTGCAATTCTGCCGAAGGCTATGATCTCTCGTCGTGGAACTCGGGATCCAAAATGAAATTGCAAGCAGGCACACCAGTCTACATATCGGTTTTGGGACTTCATCGGGATAAGCAGGTTGAACAAACTCCTAAAGATTTGCATCTGTATCTTTTACCTAACCAAGTGTACATTTCAGTACTGGCCAAACCCTGAACGCTTTGATCCAGAACGCTTTGCAGCTGAACAACGGCAGCAACATCATCCCATGACTTATCTGCCATTTGGTGCCGGTCCCAGGGGCTGCATAGGAACTCTGCTGGGTCAGTTGGAGATCAAGGTGGGTCTCCTGCACATCCTCAAGAACTACCGCGTGGAGATCTGCAATAGAACTCTGCCCCAAATGAGATTCGATCCCAAGGCTTTTGTTTTGACAGCCCAGGGGGGTACTTACCTACGATTTGTTAGGGATTGCCTTTAAATTAAATAAACATCGCTGTCTACTTTTAACTGTATTCATTTTTGTTTATTGGTAATTTGCATTTTTCACATATTTTTTTTTGTTTTTGTTTTTCTGTATTTTGTAATTAAAACTTTTCTCAAGTTCAGCTCAAAAAATGTTCACAAAAGTTTTGTCGGCCGAGTTGGCCAACTGTTGTTGATTTTTTTAGTATATAGTTTTAGTTTTACAGAGTTTAACAAGTTGTAAATATTCAATCAGCCAGACAGAGATGGCTCCTGGGGTTGGTTATCGTTCAGTTGAAGCTCCAACAACATTAGGCCAACTCGAAATATTCGACAATCATCAACCATATGGATTTCGTATTTATTTTGTTTTTGTTTTTCCTTCTGTTTTAAAAAACTAACCTGGAGTTTTTCTATTCTCCATCGCTCTTTTTACAAATTATCAAAAAATAACTAAAGCAATATTACACAGACATTATTAACGTAAACTATAGCTAATAACTAATTGCATTTCTTTTTTGTTTTTCACACTCCCAACAACAGATTTCTTGATTTTTCAGTGCTGGTTTGGTATGCATTTCTATATCATACAAAATAATAAACTCAGATTTCTTATTTTCTCCTTAATTTTTTGTTGTTTTTTTTTACATACATCAAACGTTGAAACTTATAGTGATTTACGAAAGTTTTAAAAGGCTAACTACGAGCTAAGAATACAAGTTAGCAATGTACAACAATGGATGAGGCAAAAATAAAGCGAAAGCAAAGGCCTTATAATAATAAGACGAGCAACGCAACACAACTATCTCTAGAGAGATAGAGGAAACACTCTAGAGCCAGGCGTTATGCATCTTGTTATTATAAGATCTTTGTTACAAAAATCAAAATGCCTTTTTCTGTATGATTTTGGTAAATGAGAAACTCTTGCTCAGCTCTCATTATTACTGACTTACGATTTTGACAGATATTTCGATGATTATTACAACTTGGGCCTATGATCTCGAAGCATTTGTGTATTGTGTGTGTATGGCATGTAACTGTTCTTGTTAGATTTTGTTTTGATTATTTTTGTTGTTGTTGAATATATGAAAGCGAAAATCAAAAGGCTCGCAATTGTCTACTTTTTTGCGATTAAATTTTGCATGCACGCAGTTAATTTCTTATTTGGTTTTTTCAGCTAATTCCGAAATGAAGCCTCCAATCGGAGGGCGACTGCTGTCTGTTAACATATCTATGTGACATACAAATGTTTATGCATATTGGTATACCATATATAAGCATATATAGCTAGTTAATTACATTCATAGTAGTGTAGTTTTCGACATGACGTACATTTATATATATATGTATATATACTCATATATAGCGCTTTCGCATTTTCTCACTTTTGTTAAATGGATTTTTGCATAAATCTAAACTATTTCCGATTTCTGCTCGCTCAGAGTTAGTCTTCTAATACATTTTACAAAACACAGTTTTGGGGGACGCTACTATCTTCTGTCCTGCATGACCACCTGCTTCAGGGCCCCCGCTCTCACGCTGGACTTGACCTCGTGCCCGCCCAACGAGGCGGTGCCGTCCCTTGCGATATAAAGCTGAAGGCCAGAGGCTGCAAAGAAATGTAAAAAAAATAAGAATAGGCTTACTATTTTCGTTTTATAATTAACTCACTTTCTGCCGACTCCTCCAGCTGATCCAGCTTGGTATCCTTCAGAATCTCATCGATTAACGAATTGGGATTCACCCGCGTCTCCTCCACTCGATCGGAAACGCGGGGCCCATCATCCAGTGCGCCCTTCTTGCGCTTCTCGCCACTGCTTTTCGTGCGATCTAGAGATCCTGTTTCACTTATAACTAACGAGCCGGAACTGGGATTCCTGTTGTGGAAAGGGGAAACGACGAAAACGAGTTAGTCAGAGGTCTCTTGAAGTAGAGTTTCTTAATTGCTCAACTAAAACTAGACAAGTGCTTGGAATGAATACAACAATCTGGCGCGAGCGGCGTAAAACAAAACAACGGAAAGGCAGGCAACAACGAGGCAGAACAATGCAAACTTCAGTGCCTTAAAATACGACAAAGAAATGGAATATGAAAGTGCTGCTGATGTACGACGAGTATGAAGGTTGATCAACAAATAAATAATATAAATTCGAATTTTATCGGAAATGCTGAATTTGTATAAACTAAGAATTTCCAATTAATAATAATTTGAGTAAATAAAACAAACCATCAAATAAATCAGATATATTTTTCACTCTTAAACAGTTAAAGCAACCAAATAATAAGATGCATAACGCCATGAATTTTAACTTCAGTTTAGTTTAAAAAATAATTATAGGACGTTACCTATCTTATTATTATAAGAAATAAATAATAAAGGCGTTTATAAATTACAATAAATTTAAATTAAAGACTACCAAACTTATAACTAAGGATGACCCTGGCTAAGGCCCAGCTCATCCTTCTTCCCAAATTAAATGCATGATCAAAATGAGCTAGTTTCTGGACAAACTAAGGTCATCATTCGGCATCACATCAACTTAAAAGCAAGTACAGTACGCAGGTGAAAAGGTAAAAAGAAGTAGAGCCAACTTGAAGTCAACCCACATCATGGTGACGCTGGGGCGGCGTATAATCTGGGTTGTGGCCAGCGGCGAAAGTGTGGCTCCCGTCACAGCCATCGCCGAAGCCTCGGCGGCTGCTGCCGAGGTGGAAAGAAGTAGCGAGGCGGCCGACGGATTTGAACGAATGCTACAGGCATCCGTGGGACTGGCGGCCAGCGAGCTGAGGGCATCGCCGGAGGCAACGTTGCCCATCCGGGGACTGCTGCCATGCTGGTGGTGGTGGCCATTGGGCGAGCCAACTGTCATCTGCTGGCTGTTGGTAGGGGCATCCACTGTGTCCTGAGCACTCATGGCGGCGTTGCACTGGAAGGTGATGACTGCTCCGCTGCTGCTGCTGTTGCTGCCATTCGAGGAGGAGGCCGAATGGTTCGAATGGATGCTAGCCAGGGTTCCGCAGGGCGAACAATTGGCATTAGATGAACCCAAAGCGTAGCCAGAGGTTGGTTGCTGCCTGTTGCCGCCGCCGCCACCGCTGCTGCTGCTGCTGACAGCTCCCATGTTGCCGCTGTTCTGGCCATTAGTGCTGTTGCTTCCATTGCTACCGTCAAAGAGGCGACGGGGAACTCCACTGAAGCTTCTGCATGGACGCGTCGTTGAAGGCGATTATTTTGATTTTAGACACGGAACAACACAACAATATTAAACACAAACACGACTCTTGCAAAGTATGCAGAAAAACCAGGTAATTTTATAAACGAAAAAATAAAGAAAAATAATAAGAAACAACCAAATATGTTGGTTATTTTTAAGACAGTTTCTATACTCTTTAAAAGAAGCGTTTGATTTTGACTTATGCTGTTTATATAGTATGAATAATTGGAGCTATATTCTTAAATGTGTGTGTTTCTGTGATGTGTGTTTTGTGAATGTGTAAAAAATAATAATCACAATTACTTAAGATAAACACATATTTTAAAAACAATCCACAAAGCAATAAATTGTATATTAAGACAGCATTGGAATTTATTAAAAATTTAAATGTAAAATTTAAAGAAAGCTCAAAAAACATTTTCTCTAAATAATTTGTTGCATTAAATCCACTTTAGCAAATAAATAAAGCTTTTTTTTTTTGGCATTTACAGTTGACCCCATCAGCCCCTCCATTACGACACTATCCCACACTCGTAGCCCCATCTAAACAGACCGACACGCGCCTGGAACATGGACACATACCGAGCTCATTGATATAACCCTGACCTGTCCATGAATATTCCGCCGTACAGATTCACTCACAGTCCCGACAGAGATGCCAAGCTGTCGGTCGGTCTATCATTTAATGTGAAGCTCTGTGTCATTCTGCCAGAGATGTGTGTTCTGTTCTGCATGAGGTTCCCCTCGAAATTGAATTTGAAATTGGAAACATTTCAGGACGCACACAATTTATAAAAAATGTACAGAGAGTAGCAGAAGCAGAGTACAGAGTACAACCCAACCCAAACTCAGAGATGCTTGTCCAAGCTCAGGGATTTATCCTTGTCCCAGATACATTCCGACCCCAAGGGCACGTCCGTGTTTTTGTGTTTGTGCTTGTCTGTCCATCTGGTGGCTGGGCTGTCGCAGGTGAGAGTAACTAGTTTACACACCATTTACTCGTAATTGCTTTATGGATAATAGCAGGTTCGTAGCACCTGTCAAAGAGCAGTAAAAGCTGAGGCTCTTAATTGTCCTTTGAACGTTTACTAATTATAATGTTAATCCTATCAAAAGGTAGCTCAAATTGTAAGTGAAATAATTTAAAATTAAACAAAATCTGATGATCTTTGAACTACAAGTATTTCCTCTGTATTTTTTCATCTTTAAACCTTTAGAATTATGGATACGAAAGTTATTTTTACCCCATTTGTTACAGGTTAATCGGTTTGTGTTGATTAGATAATTAATAGAGTTGCTTGTATTGATTAGGATTGGGTTGTAAGTGGCAGTGGTATAACATTACACCCATAAATACTTTACAATCTTTTTACAACTCTGTAGACAAATATAGCTTACGTCTACCTTAAGAAGTACTCAAGCCCAGGGTAAGTACTCGCTAAAACCCATAAATGATTAGTAAAAACTGTAACAAAACAAAGGGGAACGTAACGAAAGGCACAAACGAACGAGTAACGAAAAACAGGTGACAGAATATGTTAAATGGAAACGAAAACAGCTGTGTGTGTGTGGGGGCAGTGGACCAATACCAAGGACCAGGACTATGTCTAGGACTAGGACTAGTATGTCGCGAAAGCGGCGTCTTAGGCTTAACATTAAGGAACACACGTCTAGAAGATGACTAACAAGTAACGAGTAACAAGTGACGAGCAGCCTTTGGCTCGATAGATTTGAATATGCAACTAGTTAATGGAATACTCCGTTCTTTTTTGCTTGACTTGATTGTTAATCAAAGCATTCAGGAACGCAGTTTAGAAGATGACTAACAAGTAACGAGTAACGATAAACTTTGAACGAGTGACGATTAATCTTCGGCTTGAAAGATCTGAATATGCAACTAGGAAATGGAATACTTGGGTCTTTCTTGCTTGTTAATCAAAGCGCGACGCACCTCATAAGCTCGTAGGCAGCATTCGTGGAATGTGGCCGCACCGCAAAGGCTTCCTGGTTGGCCAGGGGTGTCGAGGAGCTGCCCTGCAGGATGTTGCGCCGATAGGCTCGCTCGAAGGGTGTGCGCGACATGAAGGGCATTGAGCTGGCAAACGATTCCGCCGGCGAGTCCACCACATCGTAGGTAAGCAGACGGTTCACGTAGCTGCTGCCCAGCGCCGGCTTCTCCGCCGACTGGATGAGGCGCGGGAAATTCGGTTTTCGTTCGGTGGTCGGCGTGAGGAATGGATCCGCCTCGATGCGCTCGCTGACAATGTCGGGTATGGTGCCCATAGACCGCATCTTCTGGATGGGATACTGCGCTGACTGTGGACTGTCGTTGCCACCACCATCCTGGCCGATGAACTTGGCGTTGCCCACCTTAATGTGGTGATGGCTCTGGTGGCTAAAGTGCTTCACGAACAGCTTTCCCGCCGATCCGTTCGAGGCGGTGGAGTTCTTGCGCAGATGATGGTGCTGCTGGAAGCGCAGCCGCTCCTCCAGCGACTGCTCGTGCATGCGCTGGAACTCTTCGCGCACCGCCTGCTCCGCATACTCGTCGAAGACGAGATTATTCAGCGATTTCATCTTGGGTATCTGTGCCCGCTCCGCCAGCTGTTTGAGCCGCCGCGGCGAGTTGCGATCCAGCTCCATGGAGGCCTTGTGGAACTCCATCTCCAGAATGGATAGATTCTCCATTGACTTGATCTTGGCCACGCGCGGCGTATGGTAGTTTTCCTCCAAGCCGGAGTCGTTGTCGCCCGAGTCCTCGTTGAGGTACTCGTCCGTGTCGCTTGCCTCGCCGCTGTCATAATACTGTGTGGCATGGGACGGAGATCCCGCACTACGGTAGGTGGAGCAGGGTGTTCCACCACCCAGCGGATGGAACTGGGGAGGGCCAATCTCGGCCATGGGGGTGCGGAATTCCTCAAAGTTCAATGTCTCCTGACCTGTGCTGTTCATGGTGGCGTTCGGAGTCTGGTAGAGCTGCTCCTCGCTGGCATACTCAATTGTGGTGCTGAGGGTGAGATGGGTGGTGGTCTGGACATGATGGTTCTTGGGGACCACTGGCAGGACAGGATCCGGAGAAGCCTTCTGACCGCGAAGACGACCGTGCGGAATACTCAATTTCATGGCATTTATTGCTCTCTGATTAAGTCTATTGAGAAGAGAAACGGATTTTCTAAAACGACTATAATTTGTTGTTGGTTTTGGTTTTGGGCGACAGTCGTAGATTGATTTTTTTGTTGTTAAAGAGAGATTTTGTTGGGCGGTTGGTTAGTTGGCCATTTACCCCATTTTGTTATATTTACAAAAACATATAAGTTTAGTTAAAAAAAAAAGAAAGAGAAACAAAAAGGGGGTTAAAATAATTTGGCAAAATATTAGGTTAAAGTAAGTTTATAAAAGCTTTAAGGGTTAATCTTACATAAATTATAAAGGCTACCATAAGACCATATATTAGAGAACCAATAAAAAAAACACCAGGGTATTAATCCTTAACCAGAAATAAAATTTTTAACATTTTGAATTTAATAACCTTAACCATAAGTTCATGAGAGATGAAAGCTGAACACTAAATCTAATATAAAAAAATAAATACGTATAAGAAACCTTCTACTTGAGCTTAGAACTTTCTTTCAATCAGGCAAAGGGCAAAAGCCACAAGGAAAACCCCAGGACAAGCGACCTTTGTGAACGCCTCATGACGCCAGTAAGTTGATGAAGTCATCAGATTCATATTTCAGCACAAAACCATTTCCCTGGCTCAACGATTTTCATTTGTGTCTCCCCCCCGCTAATCGCTGTGCATGTTTTTTTATTTTGAATTGCAGCCAACATGCACCACCAACTAGGAGCCAGCCGGTCTGGTCATGGAAACAACAAAGATATAAAGCTCCTCGTCTGACCTTAAACTTTGCAATGGGAAATTTGTTGCATGCCGTCGTCTGCAGCATCCGCACAGCCCTGCACAATTGCGGGCAGAGTACTAACGGAAAATTTGCATAACATAATTGAACGGAACGCTGAGGGGACCGTGTGTTCTGGAAGTGATTGTGTCTGGTTAGATGGCCCTGACTGCCTAATGGAAGTGCCACAGCTAGGAAATTGCAGAGGTGGCGCCAGGCAGTACATTTTAAAGACAGAAAACCAGCGGAAATATTTTGTAGTTGGCACTACAAATTTATAAATAAAATCGATTTAAATATGCAGTAATGTTCCCCACGGCATAATAAGTTTAAAATTTGTCATGAATTTTTTAAGCATTAAGCATTCAGAAATACATATTTAGCTAAAATACTTAAACTACCTTAAAATAAAAAAAAAATCAATAAATATAACATTTTTTAAATTATAAAAAAAATTTAAGGAAAATACGCAGCCGTATATGTACTGAAAATAGATTTATTTCCATTTCTAATATAGAGATATCGCGTTTGATATTATATCTAAAATATCGTAAGAATTGATATATCGAATTTAAATTGAATTGAATAAATTGAATTGTAACGTTACAACATCGTTAAAATTAATTTTTTTCATTGTCTTAGTATTAAAGCGAAAAGATAAAAAATATTTAAATGTTAATGTCAAATGTTTAAAAAAATTTAATTTATAAAATAGAATATCGATTTATCGCTGCCTAAAAATATCGATTCAATAACGATTTTTTTAGGAATTCAAAAGTTCGACTAATATCACATTAAAAATAAATACGAAGGCTACACTTGACTTGTATTCAAACTAAAACTAAAATTAAATAAAGATGCTAGTTCTATTAACTAAACTAACTAAAGACTGTGGTGTATGGTAAGTGTATCAGTCAGTGTTCTTTTGTTCTTGTTATCGAATATTTTGTAGTGTCATGATACGAGCAATGGTTGCATTAGCCAAGTCCAAACACAGACTTGTCGTGTGTGAAGAGTATTAATTTTTCTTTAGTGTAAAAGAAGTGTATTAGGTACAATTTAAGTAGTTTTGTAAGTACATATATAGCGCATTTAAGGGGATTAGAGCTTCGTAGCTTAATATCAAATGTTATTGAGATAAGAATACGCTTACACGAATCGTAGGCAAAAAATATAACAAAATTAATTATACAAGAAAGTAGGTCGAGGCTTTTTACAGAATAGCAATTTATCAATAAAATAAAAAGAGTTATTCTTCACTCACCTAGCATGTCCCGAATCGCCCTCGGAACTCTGCCTTGAATGCTGACTGTGCGAAAAACTACTATAACCCGAACCTTTTGACATCTGCAGAGGGGAAGAGGTATTTATAATATGACTTGTGTCTTTGAATCATATACAAAACTCACTTGACTAGTATTACTGGAATTCCTGGAATGACCCATCTCCATTAGTGTGGCGTTGCCGCCTCCAGAGAACCCAATGCCCACACCTGTTGTCCCGTAGTTGTTGCTGCCGATTGTCCCCAGGCCAGGAATTGCCTGGGTCACCGGAGTGGTGGCGGTGGTGGCATTTGAAGCGGCAGCGGCTGCATGTTGCTGCAAATTGTCCGTGGTCAACGTCACCGCCGATTCCGAGGACTCTGACAGCCCGGAATCCGTCACAATGGCCGCTAGCAGCGCCTGTGCGTCGAACTCTGCAAAGACCTCTAAGGTTAGATGGCTGATCGATTGGTTATCATTGGATTTACACCGAAACTTAGGACTCACCCTCTTCTTTTGTGGTGGACACGGGCCTTGTTCCCGGCAGCGACTGATTGCTGGGTACTCCGCCCAATGTGGCTCCACTACCGCCCAAGGGAATGGCCGAGCCGCCACTGCCGCTGCCTATGCTGGGCAAAGCCGTGGCCGTCGGTGTCTGCAAACCCACTCCGGTGGCTGCGTTGGCCAAATCATCCATTGAGGGTTTGCTCTGCTTGCTCTTAAGGCTGGGCGTGGGTCTAGACAAAAAAAATTAGGACAAGTTCACGAGAATCTGCAGTTCTCTGTACTTACGCCTTGAACAGAATGTCGCCGCTCAGCATATGCATCTTGATGCTCACCCGCAGCATCGAGTTGTCCAGGCGATGACGGGAGTCGTAGCCTTCGAGGAGGAAGCGACGCGAGGTGAGGCCGGCGCCGGCAAACTCGGCAAGATTGAGGTCGATAAAACCCAGCTTATAGTAACTGCGTCCGCCCTTCATCTCCTTGCGTATCGAGATGCGCAAGTGACAGGGATCGAGGACACCGGTCGAGGCATTTGCACTCATCTTGCAGGGAAACTCGAAGCTGCGGTTCCACTCCACGCGATGGTTACGCACATCCTCTCTTTAAAAATATATATTTTCTGTTTTAATATTTAAATAAGTATAAAAAGGGAGGCCACTTACCGACTACTGTACTCTTGAAAGGACCCGCCATCGAGCAGTCGTATCTTGGCAAACAAAACCTCGTTCACCAGAGCCACCTCCACTAAATCCTGCAACTGCACTTCCACGTTGAACTTGTACTTCTTCTTTTTCATCATAAAGGCCATGCCAGGGGCGCTAGGCCCGAGAAGTGTCATCAATTCCTCTCCAACAATGCGTGATCGTTAGCCGCCCTGCCACGGATTGTATAGGAAAAAAGAGTCTGCGGCGGTTGCAATGCACCGCCTCCAAGCCACAGATCTCGTCCTTTTTGTAGCTCTAAGCTGTATGGTTTTATGTTGTGTCCTTTCTTTAAATGTTGTTGTTGTTGCCGCTTTGCTTGCACAGTTGTTTTGGTACTGTGTTTTCTTTTGCTGCTTACTTGACTGCCATTTCTAGGGCTAGCGGTGGGCTTATGGTCCAGTGAAGGTGTTGCCTGCTAGGTTTGGTGGCAAGCAACACTTCCCAGCTGCAAGTAAAGGGGGAGAGGAAAATCAGGGTATTATTGACAATTGTTTGACTTGAAAATTGTGAAAATGTGTAAGCTGTTTCGAGCAATCGATGCCCGGTTTTGAATTTGTAATTTTGTGCGTTTAATGTTCCTTATTCGAAAAAATATATTAATATGTACCTGTGGAAATTATTTTAGGATTTATTAAAGAAATTTAGCTCCTGGCTTTCTTTTCAGATTTTTCCTAAAGCTATTAGTTTAAGGTATATATCTGTTGGGAAATTCTAGTGAATTTTTCGTAATAACTACTCAGAGTTTAAAAAATTAAAAGTAACAAATCAAAACAGGCATTTATAAAATTTTTATATTATATTAAAACACAATTTTACTGCCCTACAAAATCTCTAAACCCAAAACAATTTAAACATATTTTTTTCCCACCCACCCACTGTGCCATTAGCATAATAAATCAACTTTTCTATGATGATGGACACCTTAAGATTCGTCGCCCGACAACATGGAAATACTTTTAAGGGCGCTTAATAACAAGTCTCCAGTGTCAGTCAATCATTCTTTCGCGAACCATCCTTAATTTGCAAATAAAATGCATATCCTATAATTGAGCCAAGAACACCACGTAAACAATTAAGAACGGCAAACACGCAATTGGGAATCGCATGACCAGAGTGCCGCCATTTCACCGCCAAGAGCTTGGCACTTGATGCAAATATTTACCATATAATTCCGAGCGATTTGGGACGCCTCTTCTTGAATTATACTCTGAATCAGTGACGCATTACCTAGCGTTGACTATTGTTTGGCATTTTCCTTGGTTTTGGCCTGTGTGTTATCTCAGGTCTGTGGCGTCTCGGGAGAACTGATTCGCATTTAGATTGATGACTAATTGGGTTTTTGAGATTCTGGGAACCGCTGACAATACACATATTTGAACTCAATTAATATATATTGAAGCAGGTTGGCCATTTTATTCGATTTTATTCAATTTGTTTGCTGTCGAAGTGCAAATTAAATGAGGTCACCATAGCTTATGGTTGCTGGCAAGGCGAAATCGTGGGCAATCAAATAGAAACAATTGGGGGGTATCGAACCTTAATTTTCCTTTATAGATTTTCCTAATAACCATAAGGCATTTTCCATAAAGCAAACAAATCCCTGTTCCGCCAATTATGCCCATTACACACGCATTAGCCCTACCAATCGAGAGGACAAACATTGCAAAAACCAATCAGGGACCCAAAACCATTAACCCACTTACACCCCCCGGATAAAATGTTGCTCGATTTAGGTGATTTCGTTTTGGTTTAGTTTTTCCCCCCTTTCGGGGGTTGGTTTCCGGGTCGCACCCCAAAAAACAATGCCCAGCGAACACAGCAAGTTTAAAGTAAAACTTACTTCTTGGCCAAAAAGGAAGGCAACGACTTCCTAAAAGGGATTGCCCACTGGCATGTGAAATCTCTGACCCACTAACTGACTAACTGACTTTGCTTTGTTTCCTCAGAGCTGGACACTCCTTTGGAAAACTTAAACATGCAACATTGTTAATAGTATCCTTTCCATTAGGGACAAGTGCACGAGTAAATTAGACCTGACAAGCCCGGAATTGGCTTTTAATGAGAGTCTTGAATCTGTTGAAACTGGCAAACTGAAATTCAGGCTTGACACTTTGATTAGAGCTACAATTGCCACTTTATTGCCGAATTGTTCTTCAATAAAACGTTATTAAAACCTTTGCTCAAAATGGTCACGAAATGGGGAAAAATAAAAAAATTAACAGGCCGAAGCGAACGATTTTGATTATGTCACATTGACCTTTACCTTGCCTCATCATTGCCACATTTTTAGCGGGCAAGGTGTCTATTTATTAACAATGACGCAGCAGCGACAATCATCACACAAACATATCTCGCAACTGACACAGAGGGAAATTAGCAAATATTTCTTGCAAAATACATACACAGCCCCTGCAAATGAGCAAATGCGAATTCTTAATTCAACTTGGGTGCGACTGACTGTGCCTCAATTGGCCGCCGCGCAAAAGTTGGCAAAACCAGAGTGCAAGCAAACAAACAACAATCCGAACAGCTGGCGCCACTCGATGACAGGCAGGCTGTAAACAAAGTATTTGCGGGTTGTGTTAGGTGTGAGTATGTGTGTGTTAGGGGGGTGTGTGTGGGGGTGGCAGGCACATGAAATGGCGGAAGCGTTAAAATTCAGATTTTCAACAACACAGAAAAGTAGTATTTGGTCTAGTTAACATGGATAAAGGGCATAGAATGAGTGGCAGGAATATATAAATATTTAAAATATTAAATTGAATAAATTAAAGGGGGGTAAAATGGCCTACAAAGACTTCTTTATATATTTCGAACCCCTAAGAACCCGAACTAATCCCTTAAAAAACTAAACATTCATTTAATCATTGTTTTTTTTCTTTCTAACAGTTCTTATGCATTTTGTACTGCAACATATGAGTATCTTTGTCATTTTCCTCACAATTACATGGCATTACACTGCACTTCTCTGTTTTCCCATTTTCCCATTTCTACCCTTTTTTTCACTGCCATCTACCTATGACGTTCTTTTTCGCGTAGGCGTCGTTTGGAGGCCAAGTCCATAGGCAAATTCCCGCAATTAATTCCGTGAAAGCATAATGGGTTTCAGCGAGCTTCCCTGGCTCCAAATCGCTCTTCAGACAATGATTGTATCTGTTTCACTAATCAGCCTCGGCCAGATGCGACAAACTTGATAACGGCAATTTGAAAACGCCAAGCAAGCGACAGAAAAACCAAATTAGCTGGCTGTGACGGTGACAGTCATCACATGTGGTTGTGCGAGGGGTGTTTGACGATTTACTCATTCATAAAAATATACAGAAAATCGTTAGAGACTCAACAAGAGACAGAGTGGTTTTTTATCAACATTGAATAATGGAAAATCATCCAGAAAATATTATAAATATAAGGGAATACAATTAGAAACACAATCTTTTTTCAAACCAACCTCGTTTGAGTTGTACTTCCGCTGCCCGACCCAGTGATCGCCCCGCTGCAGCTGTTGCACACATGTCGCAATGATTTTGCATGTTGCCCGCAGATCTTTCTCATCTCGACAGCCGATCTCTCAGATCCCAAGAAGTCTCTCTCATCTCCCTCTGAAATATCTGAGCCCTAATGATGTGTAAAACAAAATACAACCAGCGAGCAATCGTTAGAGTTCTCAGTTCAGATCGGTTGGGGGCAAAACATATGCCGGCATATGCCAAAAAGCCAAAAGCCGCGAGGTCATCCGCCCGACCCGAGTGTCGGCTGAGTGAGTGACTGAGTGACTGGGCCCATAAAGATAAGCGCGGGGTGCCCCGAAACGGCCGATAAGTACATTCCATGCGTGGCCTGGGGTGTTCAATGCAGTGCAAACATTATTTCAAATTAGCCCATAAATTAACTGCCAGAGAATTCCAAAAAATAAAACGTAAACACAAAAATTGAAAACAAAATAGTGTGGCTAGAAAATGTTTACACAAAATAAAGATTTTGAATTCCTTTTATAAAATTGAATATACACTTGGCCCTCGCTTAACACGAACTCTTTTAGCACGAACTCGGTCTTACACGG